>BLKM01000824.1:300577-321281 GCA_013340265.1 Coptotermes formosanus | reverse complement strand
ATGTATGAGTGAGCACAATTTACTTTACTGCGTGCAGCTATGTATGAGTGAGCACAATTTACTTTACTGCGTGCAGCTATGTATGAGTGAGCACAATTTACTTTACTGCGTGCAGCTGTGTATCAGTGAGCACAATTTACTTTACGACTGCATGCTTTCATATTAATGCACTTACGTAGTTTTGCTGAATAACAGGAGCCTGGGCAGTGACATAACAAGATCATCGCCGCCAACAGGACAGCTGCGCTGCCAACTGTGATGCGTGCCATTTCGACACTAATAACACGTGCAAAAGAAACAGTGGCTTTTATAACATTCGTCATGAAAAACAAAGTGGAAATATGAAGGCAGAATTCCTTGAACTTCATTCGATATGCTTGTCTTCCTTAATTAGAGAGTGATGCCTGCTTATAATGGAACTACGATGCATCGGATTCTTTTTTTCTTTTAGAGTAATGTTGATTCTCCTACGGGTTTTTGCATTTCAGCAAACTTGTCTGCTACAGTCTGTTCACAAACATCAGTAACAAAAAGAGGAAATAGTACCCTGAACACAACGCATATTTTGTTACAAATTAGACATATCTTTACATAATCGCATCTAGTTTTGGTCTCGGGCCAGCAACAGGCAAAATCACGAGTTAAAAACATTAAAGACAGCATGGCCGATCCCAGTGGCCGCGCAGTCGAAGGCGTGGGTCTGCGGCCGAGCGCTTGCTGGAATCGTGGGTTCGAATCCCACCGGGTGCATGAATATTTGTCTTGTACACTGTTTGTGTTGTCAGGTAGAGGTCTCTGCGACGGGCCGATCCCTCGTCCAAAGGAGTCCTACCGACTGTGGTGCGTGTCTGAGTGTGATCAAATGAAATCACAAAAACCCTCGACACCTGCTGTGAACAGGTAGGAGAGGGAAGGACTGCGAAAACGAAAGACGGCATGAAGCTGAGAAAGGTCTTTCCAATTACATTATTGTTTATAATATACTTAGCTGGAATTAGTGTGTTTATGTTCTATAAAAGTATGTATAAACCGGTGTATAAAATTACTAAGTGAAACTTATGAGGGTAACAAAATTAGGTTTTATCAAGCAATTCTAGGCTGGTTTTAATATGCGATGTCGATTTTTTGTGTAGACTTAATGTTTGACCATTACACGTCACTGTTTATGATTTTAAAAATGTCTGCAAGTTTATAGTAACCAATGTTTTACCACATTCCTCGAGTACCGCCTCGGACGATACCAAGTGGAGAGACTGAAATCGGTCGTTTGCGCAGTGCCGTAACACTGCGTCCAGGCTCTACAAGTGTAAAACGATTTTGGTATCTTTGTTAGAAATGTGAGGTATACGTATAATCACACAGTACGCAGTGCGTAGCTAATTCGAACTTAATTGGCTCAGCCATATTCGCGTCAATAATCGCTATATATTCATGAGATCTGTGCTCTGGTACGATGTTACACAGCTTCGTGCGGTAATTGTTTACGAACGGTTCGGCACAACGTATCGGCCCCATCTCCAAAGTTCAAGAAGTGCAAGAAGGAAAGAAAATAACACCCCCGAAGAGTGCAGGTGTCATCAACATCGCGGCGGAAGACTGAAATCAAGGCTGTTTATTCATGTTTGTTAGACAGTATCTTATAATCTAAAATGCAGTGAAGTAGTTATTTAAAAATGCTGCATTCACAGTTGGTCTGTATGAGTTTTATGTGACCTGTGCTGTAGGCTACTTGCGTCAGACTGTCCCCATAGCCGTGCATCAGCAGATCACCGCCTCTTGGGATATATGGCCACGTATTTTAGTAGCACTCTGCAGCGTTTCGGAGGTACCTCTTGCCTTCGTCCAGAGGGTGGGAGAGAGCTCTTAAAGTGTAGGGGGTCGTTCCGAAACGTCGGCACGGATTCTACCAAACTTTAGTAGTCCGCGTCACGTCTCGGAAGACTGTTATGTTCAAGAACGGAATATGCTGCGGCTTCACTCGGTGCTAGACCTGTGGCGTTCGTCCGGAGAAACCGAAGAACTTTATCAGAATTCAGCAAGAAGTGCCGCTCTGCCGAGCTCACTGTAGAGTATCGTTGCTTCGTTCCGAGATCGAAAACCCACATTTCCCCCCTGTTTCTGCTTTCAAGAGTATTCGCCCATTGGGGGTGGATTTGTTAGAATTTTCCAAACTTTGTAGAATGTATGTACAAAATTCTGCTGAGGAGGGTATTTGGGCCTAAGAGGGACGAGCCGACAGGGGAGTGGAGAAGACTACATAACGAGGAACTTAATGACCTGTACTCATCGCCAAATATTATTCGGGTAACCAAATCGAGAAGAATGAGATGGGGGAACAGCGAGGTGCATACAGGATTTTGGTGGGGAGACCTGAGGGAAGGCGACCACTTGGGAGACCCATGCGTAGATGGGAGGATAATATTAAAATGGATCTTCAAGACGTGGGATGGGGCATGGACTGGATTGAGCTGGCTCAGGATAGGGACAGGTGGCGGGCTCTTGTGAATGCGGTAATGAACCTCCGGGTTCCATAAAATGTGGGGAATTTCTTGACTAGCTGAGAAACTGTTAGCTTCTCAAGAAGGCCTCTGCTCCATGGAGTTAGTTAGTTAGTCAGTCAGTCAGTCAGTCAGTCAGTCAGTTAGTTAGTTAGTTAGTTATGTACAAAATTCTGTTTAACCCGCTAGCAATGTAGGCGTATCTAAGTATAAAAGATTTGCCGTGAGGGCCTGTGAACCAGTACCCTAAGCCATGGCGTTCTGCTCTGCACGGGCCTTCATCTTGCAGGTTTGCGACAGGGCCAGCCGTCCTCCAAGTACGTACTTTCGTCATCAAAAGAAGACCGCTGAAGTCCACTCCCTGCGGCAATGATTTCGCTGCTCCTTCCGACACCTAGCACGCAATAACAGTCCACGGACAAGTTCGGATGATAGGGATTACCGATTTGCGTTTCTTGCGTAACCGGAATGCCGAGATGAAAAAAGTATGGTCAATTAAGATCTGACATCAGCAGCTTTTAGTCCCTTATGTAACACCGCGCATGGAATGAGGCGGTTAACAAGGGATAAAGCAGACTGTAATTCTGCGAACAATTATGTAGCTGTTTGTTTTGTTTTATCGTACATCGTGCATAATTCGAGCCCGTTTGTTCATCTTCAGGGAGAAGGCGTCAGTTAATGCAAATGTCGGTTTTAGGCCATGCAATCTTTTTTCTTTTCTTTTCTTTTCTCTTCTCTTCTCTTCTTTCTTTGTTTGAAATCTTCTAGCTACTCATTGTAGGTGTAGAGGACTACTGTTGCAGCTGAGCACACTCAGTGGCACACACACACACACACACACGGACACATAAATATTTTGTAGGATTCCCCAGGACGAGTGATCGGCCCGTCGCAGGGACCCCTACCTGACAACACACAACACTCACGAGACACATACATCCATGCCTCCATCAGGATTCGAACCCGCAATCCCAGCAAGTGAGTGGCCTCAGGCACGCGTCTTAAATTCATATAGAATTTGATTCCACTTGTGTTTATATAGTACTTTATACGGTTCGAGCTATTCGGTAGCGGGGGGGGGGGGGGGCACAAATCCATTTCATTTCACTTCAGTAGGTGTTTATTAACGTGGAAACTCAAAAGCACAAGTGCCAATTACGCAGCCAGCACAAGAACACACATACAGCACAAACACACAAAAGTGGACCAGTAAACAAACAAACAAACAAACAAACAAACCGCAAACAACAAATGTGGCAACAGTAGGAAGACAACAATATAAAAGAAGTACTAAGAAAAAACCCTAACCTCGAAAAATATTGATAAATTGATTACAGAATGCGTCAGATTGGTGCAGAATCTGTTCTAAAGACGTGAGGGTTTTGCAAAGATATCGACAGATCTGCACACGCGGTTAGAAGCCAAAACACATCCAGCAGACAGAGACTGTTTACACGTAGCAGTAAACAGGGAGGAGTTTCTGAAATCACAAGGAAGAACTCGAATAGCGGTAATATCCAAAAGAGACGGAGAACATTTTGAACATAAATAAACAGAAATAAAACATCAAGATAGAGTCTTTTTTTCGGACTGGGTGTGAAGCTTTAGAATTTTAAGAAGATTCTCGTGACGAGATGATGAGAAGCGAAATGATCTGACACAGGGCTGCGAACTTCTGCAGCGTGCGATCCAGCTTGTTGGCGTCAGTAGGCGCTATAGAGTTCCGTGCGGTTGAGGAATACTCAGGTTTGGGTCTGACTGGGGTTATATACATTGATAAGCTACTGAGGGTAGACAACCAAAAGATTGCAGTTCGAATTAAGCCCAACGCCCTTACGGATTAGGAGCAAATATAGTCTAAACATAACTGTAGACGCAGTTGCGACTCAAGTTTCATCTGAAGGTTTTCGGTAGTGTCCGTACGAGTCCCCTCTAGTAGCTCCTCGTCTCTGTCCACAGAGGCTTCCTGCGCTAGTCACACGTGCCCCCACAGACCCACAGAAAGGAGCCTGGAGGCATTACGTCCAGTGCAGGGCGGCCACATGCAATCCAACGGCCGCCAGAAGTTCTGTTCAGGTGCACTCCGAGCGTCTGTTTCAAGCTGAGCAGAAGCCTAACCATGCTGATGCCACATGCACCTGCTCACTGCCAGTGGAATAATAGGCACAATTCGTATCAGAAGTTGAGGCTACGAAAGGAGGGACGTGAAGTGCGTTCTACATCCCGTACTTCGAAGGCGTCAGCCAGAAGCAGCGAACTGATGCTATGTCACAAGAATGTGTTGAGATGGTAGAGCTAAACGAACGTACGATCTGTTGGTATGACTGACTGGTTGTAACGTGGCGGCAAAGAATGCAGACTTCGAAGAATAACAGCCACTGCTGGACATTTAATGCGCGTGACAACAGGCCTGCTGCACAGCCCAAAACTTCCACATCCCCAAAACATTAACAGATCAATAGAACATACAGAACTGCCCTACACGTACAGCTGCAGTATAAAGCAAGAAGTGTTACTGGAACCAGACAGGAAATAATACGCACAGTGGCACATTCTGGCGCGTTTGGTTTCTTGGTCTCACTGAAGCACGTGACACTCGAGGTATTTACAGGTGTTTATGCAAAGTTGGGGAATGTGCTGCTTAGCGTCGTCACGTGTGTCTGTCTGTCTCGCCATCAATGTCTCCGCATGGAACAATTCCACTTTCACTAGACGGATTTTCGTGAAAATTTTGTGTAGGAGACTTCTATTAAAATATGTCTAAAAATCCAATTTGTTCAACTCGAACAAGAATATCGGGCTTTGTGGATGAAAACTTATGTGTTTTTGTATTTTTGAGCCCGACATATGTAGATCAGCAGTATAAAGTGTATTGTTGAGCCCGACATATGTAGATCAGCAGTATAAAGTGTATGTAACAAAATGTCTGCATTTCCATGGCAACACTCAGTACTTCTACCTGCTTCCGCAACAAAATTTATATCTAATCACAAGACAGGAAATGACGTAGGGAGTAACGCTCTTGCGTATTCTGATGCCTGCTGCCCGTATCGCACAGTTCGAGCCATTTGCTTGAGTAATTTCATGAAAACCCCTCCCGCGGGAGCCGAACTGCTCCAAGAATACAGACAGACAGACAGACATGATGGCGCTAATAGTTGCTTTCCACAAATTGGCGAACGGTTTTTAAAAGCAGTAAGGAAGTCACTTGAGACGTGTGTGAACACTGAGTGTGACATGAAACGTATCGCGCTTGGCAAGAAAATGTAAAGTAATGTTTGATAAAAATTAACAACAAGAGCTATACGAAGCAAGCCTGTGTTTCAGTTCGGAGGCAGATCCTGTACAGTATTGTCATTGAGTTTGGTGTCCGTACGTACACAGCAGCACTCGTAAGGATGTGGCTAAATGAAACCCACAACAGAGTCCAGACAGGAAAACATCTGTCTGACGTGTTTCCTGTTTAGAACGGTTTGAAGCAAGGAGGTGCTGCTTTATCGCCATTGCTGTTCAGCTTTGCTTTATCACACGCCATTAGCAACGTTCAGGCAAATGGGAAGGGCCTTAACTGAAATGGGGCACAGCAGCTTCTGCTTTACCCTGATGTTAATACACCGGGCGGGGGCACACATGCTATAAAGGTAAGCACAGAAGCTTCAACAGTCGCTACTAAGGAGACCGGTCCAGAAGTGGGCCTAAATGCTGAGAAAACCACGTGCATGGTCACGTCTCGCGGCCAGCATGCAGGACACAATCACAACATAAAGATAGATAACAAATCGTTCGAAGGGGTGGAACAGTTCAGGTATTTGGGAACAGCCCTGACAAGTTTCCATACGTGAAGAAATTAGGCGCAGATGGAAGGCAGGAATTGCTTGCTGTCATTCGGTGCAGAATCTATTGTTTTCCACTTTGCTATCCAAAAATTTAAAAATTAAAATTTGCATATACATAATTTGCCTGTTGTTTTGTGTGGGTGTGAAACTTGGTCTCTGACACTGAGGGAGGGACACAGGCTGACGGTGTGTAAGAATAGCGTGCTGAGGAGGATATTTGGGCCAAAGAGGGACGAGACGACAGGGGAGTGGAGAAGACTACATAACGAGGAACTTAATGACCTGTACTCATCACCAAATATTATTCGTTTGGTCATTTTCTTGATATAAGCAGGTGGTTACAGTCTTTTCGGCCGTATCCCGCTTCGTAGTCGCCATCTATTTCTATCTAGGTCATCTTCCCGTAGATTTCTTCCATCCATGGCTAGTTTTGCCTCTTCTTCCAAGTATTTCTCGGTCTTCCTGTCTTTTTCCTTTCAATTGGAGTCCATTCATATATTTTCTTAGGCAGTCTATCTTCTTCCATGCGTTTCACGTGCCCGTACCGTTTAAGTTGTTTAGCTTCTACAGTGTCTGTCAGTGTTACTTCTGTTCCCATACTCTCCCTAATTCTGTCATTTTTTTACGTGATCTTCCAGTGTCAGTCCACAGCATCTTCTCCAAAAACTCATTTCTACTGCATTAATTTTTTTGGAAAGCTTTGAATCCATAACCCATACCTCCACTCTGTGTATTGTTGGCGGCTCTACTATTGATTTGAATATCCTTTGTTTAGTGCTTTTCGAAATTATATCGTTCCATAAAAGTGTGTGCAGCTGTCTTATGGTCTTTTTTCCTTGTACTGTTTTGTTACTTATATCTTTATCATCTCGCCCATCTGATGTAAGAGGAACTGCCAAATATTTGTATTGACTTGTTGTTTTGATGGTTCCATAGTCTGTTATTATGTCTTGTCCTTGACTTCCTGCTACCAGGTATCGAGTCTTGTCAAAGTTGCTTGCTAACCCCCAGTTGTATTCCTCAATTAGTTTTCTCATTATGTAATTATCTCATCGTCATCCTCACCTGTAACTACCTGATCGCCTGCGAACAGAAGTGTATAGACTTGACCTTCATTGCTGTTGGTGCCCATGTATTTACATTTTGATATCCAGTTCCTCAAAACTTCATTCAAAAAGATCAAAAAAGTGTATGTGCGATACAGCAACCTTGGCGTAGACCTTTGCTGGCGATGAAGGACTCTCTAAGTTGATTCTTAATCCCAATGCAACTTCTGGTGTTTGTGTACAATCTCTTCACAGCGCTTATGCACACCTTACTCACTCCACTTCTCTCTCCATTGCCGTCCAAAGTTTAGTGACAGGGACAATATCGTATGCTTTTCTCAAATCTATGAATACGAAGTGTGCTTCTCTACCGCACGCTAATTTCTTCTCAGCTATCTGTTTTGGACAAAATATGTTGTCTGTTGTTGATCTTCCTGGTCGGAAGCCGCTCTGTTCTTCATTCTCTCTTATTTACCCTTCTGTGCGTTGTTTAATGATCCTCCCATACAGTTTACCCATTGATGCCAAAACGCTTATACCCCTGTAATTGCCACAGTCCTTCCTGCTTCCTTTCTTGTGTAATGAACGTATTAGTGCCAACTTATATTCTTCTGGGATATCTTCTCCAAATAGGTAATCATTGAATAACTCTGTCACGTGTTCTGGTGTAATTTGAGGTGCGTACTTCAGCAGTTCAATCTATATACCTCCTGGCCACGGGGCTTTATGATTTTTCATCCTCCGCAATGTTTCCTTCACTTCATTGACTGTAATTGTGACTACTTCTTTACAGACAGTCTGCTGGCAGTTATCGGATGGATTTAATCATGAGCTGTCCTATTTAACAAGAAGATACAGCGAATTACGAATTTGCTGTAATATAGCGCATCATACAAAACTTTCAGAGTGTGAAATACCCAGTTACACAGCTGTTTTTTATACAGTTAAGTAATATTTATTAACATGCCTATGATACCACTGTTATAGTCACACTGTTAAGGTTATGACTACGTGTTTTGGCTATATTTTAGCCGTTTTGAAGTTTTGCCCAGACTCATGTAGGTATGCACGGTCTCTCAGGGTGACGCCACTAAGGAGATAGCTGTTTTATAACACTGCACACACTTGGCTCTCTCCGGTGCCGAATCACAGATGCCACACTCCACCGCTGCTCAGATTTCTTGCTGCTCACAAGTATGGTAGAAACAGTAGGAAGGTATGAGACGAAATGAGGTTGGAGTCGATCCCAGTGGCCGCCCGGTCTAAGGCGTAGGGCTGTGGCCCTCGCTTACTGGGATTGCGGGTTCGAATCCCGCCGGGGGCATGGATATCTGTCTCCTGTGAGTGTTGTGTGTTGTCAGGTACAGGTCTCTGCGTCGAGCTGATCACTCGTCCAGAGGAATCCTACCGAGTGTGTATGTGTCTGTGTGTGATCGTGAAGCCTCGATAATGAGGAGGCCCTGGCCCACTGGGGGCTGTGGCCCCACTGGGGGCTGTTGCGCCATTGGAAAAAAAAATGCTGAATCGTTACAGAAATTGCTGTTTCCCATCAGTACCAATGTCGCGATAAATGACAGTCAGCAAGCAATAACTACTGCAGGTTCCTTTGCAGTGATGCTGTACGTCAGTTGCGCAGATTCTCGTCTGCCAATATTTAACGTCTCCAGAACAGACACCGCCTGAACTCCAAGATCGCTAAAAATGCGAGAATCGACAAATACGCTTCATGTCTTCCTTGGAAAGAAAACCACGTCAAGTCATCCTTAAAAGGCAAGCAACTAAGCGTCTTTTGTCGTGTGTACGTTTAAATGTTTGAAGAATTCCCCACCTGCCAGTGAAGCTTCTCTTCCGCACTGACGTAACACAGACTCAACAGCAAAAGCAACAAGAACTGGATTTTAGTTCCCAGAACATGACGACGGCGTACACTTTCGAACTGGGCGCGTCACACTCACAACTCTCCACGGGAAACTTAATTCTTAAATGGGACGAAATACGTACCTTACTTGCAAGGCTAAACGGATACAACAGGACCATTTCACACCACCAGACCAACAAAATGCGCAGTACTGTTCCTACAGTATAACACTGATCATTCCTACATGTTTCGATCCGCAGGGGATCATCATCAGGAAATCAAATCGAAGCAACGCCGCACAAAAACAAAGTTGCAACCTTTGCGTACAGCAAAAAGGTGTAAAGAAGTCAAGCAGTATATATGTAGGCAGCTGTTTGTAGTGCCGCTGTGTACGTGCAGTGGATCCCGGTGTACACTGTCGCGGGGCAGCTACGTACTTAACAACAGATAACAGAAACTACAGACATCGGTAAAGACTGACATTGCTGTGTTACTGTGACGGCAGATACAGCAACACATCGCCCTACGTATAATCGCACTTATCACTTATTCGCTTGAACAATTTAACATACCTCGTTTGTTTTTTCAGTGGCGCAACAGCCCCCAGTGGCGCAACAGCCCCCAGTGGGCCAGGGCCTCCTCATTACTGAGGCTTTACAGTCACACTCAGACACACCACACTCGGTAGGACTCCTCTGAACCGGCGATCTGCCTGACAACACGCAACACTCACGGGAGACAGACATCCATGCCCCCGGTGGGATTCGAACCCACGATCCCCCCAAGCGAGCGACCGCAGACCTACGCATTAGACCGCGCGACTACTGGGGTTGGTCATCATTCATACTGCTGAACAAAATCTTGGCGTGATCATAGCCGCGTCAGGTTCTTCCTGGCACCGACGACGATTTCAGTCGCTCGTATCATCATCATCATCATCATCATCATCATCATCATCATCATCATCATCATCATCATCTAGATATTTCCAATGTCACCCCATGTGTAACCACTGCCTTTATACAAAGTGTTGTGTGCACAGCAATGTCCTGCAATACACACATCAGTACACAGCACAGGGACTTGATACTCTGGATCGAATACTTTGATACTAAGTTTTTCTACGCGTATAACCACATACAGTATAATTGGCGGCACATCAATTAATTTTATTCAAGAATACATCAGCATCGGATTGTCAATAGGATCCACATTTTTGTATCAATAGCTGCCATTGCTTGTTTCAACGCTGTACGTGTGAACCGAACGGTTTTATGTTCCTCTCCCTTGACGTCTCCCTGAATATGGCGATTTATCGCTGAAGCATGTACGAGGGTTCACGTGTAGGGATGAGGTGCGATTTTATTTACATCGGCTGCACTTGTCAGTGTACGCGGGTGATCCCCACCGCAGCAGTAGCGGTCTGCAGCACATCTGTGAACAAGAACGGCGGTCCCACTGCATCACCCTCTGAGAGCAGTTCAGCTTCCGAAGGGGTTGCAACGGAACATCGGACGTACATTGCCCGCCGCAGTTCCCTCTGTTTTTATTTTCGTCTCCCTTCTTTTGAACAGGATAGGTGTGAACAGTCCCATGTGAAAAAGACGACCCCTAGCATCTCTGTGCACACCCCTGCTTTGAAGAATACCATACTCACATATTTTGAATATGACTGTATTTAAACCCACGGAATGTCAAGAAGTTTCTGTGTGGTGTCTGTCAGACGATTTATATATTTGAAAGTCTGTAATCCACGTTTTAATAGAAGTTTGTTCAACCCTGAAGCAAAAACTATGGTCAGACAGTAAAATGCACAATAATATACACATTACTTACGACCAGTGCATCTTGCGCAACAAAATGCTTAACCTTTTAAAGCCCAGTGGTTGTTACTTTACGTACCGCCACGTTTAACATCCAACAATTCTACGTTCTGCCCACACAGTGTATTTATGTATTTTGTGTGGATCTCAGAACAAACAGCGATTATTTCCCTATACAACATTAACTGGCTGGTTTTTATAACCGAGACAGAGTGTGTTTACTGCGCGGTACGGACTTTATGTACCGCCACGTTTAACATCCAACAATTCTACGTTCTGCCCACACAATGTATTTATGTATTTTGTGTGGATCTCAGAAGCAACAGCGATTTTTGCCTTATTTGACAGAAACTGATTGGTTTTTATAACCGAGATGAAAACTGTTTACTGCGCAGTACGGACTTGTATTTAAATAATTTACTCTTCGGCTTGACAGGGTTAAACTTGTGGTTATTTGTGACCTCCCAAAATTTTGTACGACTGTGCTAATTAAACAAGGGCGTGGTCTAGACTCTTGAAGGTCTGGGCACTACGTTTCTCCGAAACGTCGGAAACCGATTAAGCGGAAATGGAGGTTCGCGTCTGAGCAAAATAAATTCCTAGTGCGATCATCAGCGTATGAGGCACAGGACGCTGTCACGACGTAGAAACAGCAGCAGCGCTGGTACGCGTGCATTACGCAACACACAGCATGTACTGCCTACACAGACACAGGCGACATCACAGATTACGCACGAGTCGAGTCGGTCAGGTGCATATCTGCCACGCACAGCTTTTGTTCTGCGACTGCGAACTGAGAAGCACAGCCCACGCTGCAGTGAAGCATTACACAGCGCCAAGTAGCCACACAACCTTGACCAACATGCGCAAACACACCCACAGCCACATTCCTACGACACGCGAAAAGGCGCACACATAGCAGGACCCACACCGCGGCACACGTTACGTTGCTCCCCGTGTCGCAGTCTGATTACAATTTATCGTTCGGTTCCCGCGGTGTAATCTTTTAAACTCTTCAGTCTGTTGTTCCTGGTCAAACCTGGCGCCCATTTAGAGTTAGTCTGTTACTGTAGTTCGTGTTAACTGCTGCGCTGTTCGGCAGTGGGGTGCAAGTACGTGCCGTCGATGGGGGGGGGGGGGGGGCAGTAACTGGCGAACTGCGCGCATGCCTGCTGGAGAGACAATGTCGATATAACAGCATGCTGCCGTATCACAAATATAATTGCTTTTCAAAATATGTCCTTCGTATTTATCTAGTACTGCGAAAATTCAGAAATGTCTGAATAAATTATTGACAAATAGTATGAAAATTAATTACTGCAAGGTTTATTACATTATTCAAATTACTTGCGTTATTCTTTCTCGCAATTCTTTGGTGAAACCGTTTTCACTCCCCGCAATATGCCAACAGGAAGTCTGCAGGTTGACAAGAAACTCTGCGAGGAGAGTACATTTTGCAGTTACTGCGGTCTGAACTTTCTGTAACGACACTGTTAGTAACTGACGACTACATACCGTTGACCGATAGGATGAGACTAAATAGTGAATTCGAAAGGATCCGGTTGGTATTGGCGTGGCATAACTTAAAGCAACATCTCTGCATTTCCGCTGAGAGGCTGCAGAACGCCGCATCCAGTCAGTATAGAGCGTGGCCGGCGTCAGATTCGAACCGCGTTTTCCCGAATGCACGCTAGAAGCGTTACCGCGTCGGACAACATTTTTCGCAGAAGATACTTAAAAACAGGCGGCGTGGAATGAGCTGGTTTGCTTCGTCGCCATGAAAACACGACATTTACAAACGGACTTACAAAACAACTTATCTACCAAATGGCGTACTGAAAGAACTCGTGTAACTTGGAGCTGCCATGCTGAAAGTCGTAACAGGAGCACGTACCCCCTATAAGAATTGATTAAAATACATGGGACACGTTCCTCAACGTTCCTATGTTATCCTTACCTCACTACAACAGGCCACTTATTACGCGTACCACCTCTTCTTATTAGGACCGACCCTATGCTAACAGAACCAAACTGGATGCGGCCCCAAGTTCCGCAGACGTGAACTACACCAGCAGAACCATGCCTGCTGCAAGCGGAAATCAGACTCCTCACGCTCCACATACCATGCAGGTGCACAGCGTCATATGCAGTCTTTACTCTCGGAGTGGTGAGGCTGCCACAGGCCGGCAGGTGGGACACCGGCTTCTCACCGACAATGTCAGGGTTTAACCCTACGGCAACAGACGTGCCCTCTATAAGGGACGAAGTGACACTGTGGCGGGTATTCCCTCTGCTTGTTCGCTTAGTGAAAGTCTGTTTTTTAATATTTATTTCAAAAAAGATACTGGCAGTGTTTACAGTATACGAAGAAAAATCACAAAATTGTTCCTATAACCAACTGAGCTGACTGTCAGTAGGTGAAACAAACGTTAAACGTACGGATATAAATATAAATAACGTTAGTGGGAAAAGACGAACAAACACATGCCTGACGGTGGACTGGGTACAGCAGGATGTGTTTCGGTCACTGGAAGTCTATAAACCCTACAGCCTATAAGCAACAGTTAAAACTGAAACACAGAGACGGAATAATAACGCAGCTCGTAACCGCGGTATAAAGATTCTTAATTGCCGATCCCAGTGGCCGCGCGGTCTAAGGCGTAGGTGTGTGGCCAAGCGCTTGCTGGGATCGTGGGTTCGAATCCCACCGGGGGCATGGATGTTTGTCTTGTACAGTGTTTGTGTTGTCAGGTAGAGGTCTTTGCGACGGGCCGATCCCTCGTCCAGAGGAGTCCTACCGACTGTGGTGCGTGCTTGATGAAATCACAAAAACCCTCTACACCTGCTGTGGACAAGCAGGTAGAAGAGGGAAGGGCTGCGAAACGAAACGATGATTCTTAATGAGAAAAAATCACAAAATGTGTGGGAATCATGTACAGCTGCAATCAATTAACGTGGCAGAATGTTCGATCGCGGTACTTTGCTTTTTCCCTTGCCAGCAACACTTACCTGTCCTGCACAGTTTCCGAGAAGTCCAGCAGGCACGTGTTACCAACGCACCAGCATTCATGGGCATTGCGGAATTACCGACAAGTGCCAGGAACTCTGTATTGCACACTTATGTAGCCATCTTAAGCTGGTGAAATCCGAATATTTTGTTAAACCATACTGCTGCACTGGTCTTGATCAGCTTTACCTCTGCGTTTTTGTAAATATAAACGCCTCGTTTCTGGTGGGCATTTATAAACTTACTACCCGTTAACGCCAGGCAACACTGCAATCCGCAATACTTGACCAGTTCCATCTCCCCTTCTCACATTACAACGAAAATCACGTCGCTTGCCGCCATCACGTGGGCATACTGCAGTACGACAAAATGGGTGGCGAGGACACGTTTCTTCAACGTGCGGTAAATTTCTTGTTAAGGACGGAATCTCCGCATCGGACATGCACGTGCGACTCTCAAAGTACGCATCAGGACGTCTGCATGGGCGCTAGCGGTGTCAGACGACGGATAAAGCATTTTAAAGACGGGAACACAGACATCGCCGACCAGCCCCGCAGTGCTTGCCCGCGAACTACAAGTACCGAGCAAAACGAAGGACAAAATCATGTGCTCATTACAGATAACGGGAGAGCACGGGCAGGGCTTCATGTAGCCCCTTAAGCTAGGCATAACCGTGAACATGCCGATTTCCAAGAATCTCACATTCGCTCATCGACTTTCTGTAAAGAAGTTCTACCGAATTCCATTCAAATCCGGCAAACGGTTTAGCCCCTGATACGGGATCACGGACAGACGGACATGGTTTCAAAAGTAAGAGCAAAAAACGCCTAATAACTAACTGAGCCTCCTTATTCCAAAGTTTGCTGTCTGCCGCAAGGACAGTCGCCACTGACATGAGGGCAGCAGTCGGCAGCCAGACTGCGCTAATGGAATGCGTCCCGGAATGCCCCACTAGGAAACGGCACTTTGTGGTTTCCAAGTTCGTCCTTATTTGTCGATACGACGGTGACAACTGCTAATACTAACAGCTGTGGAGCAACCAGTGACCTTCAGTCAGCTACATTTCCGTCAGTTCCAAGGGCGCGTCCCTCCTACTCGTTGAATAGTTCTCTTCGGCCAGTTTGGTCACAGTAAATGTGTATTTACACACACGTCCTTATAGAACTCCGAAATATTTACACAACGCACCTATAACGACCTTACGCCTAAGGCCACCAATTACTACAAAGTTTTTTTACATGACTTTTAAACATGGCGCTAATACCGGGTCCGGACGTTTTCAAGAACAGAAATACCTCTTGCATCTGCAGAAATTCGAACCGCGGACATTCCAGTTCGTAACCCAGTCACTATACCGACTACGCCATCCCGGCACCCGAATGACGACGACAACAACAAGGTAAAGGCAAGGGTACAGTCGTACGGAGAGCAGAGGTACAGCTCCACTCATTCTTAATCTCAGTGCTAGACTGAAGTGAGTAGTGAATATCACGCCCGGCCCCTTTACCCATTCATTCATTCATTCATTCATTCAATAATTCATTCAATCAATCATTCTAATGTCTGTCTTACGGCAGGCCCATGGCCCTCCAAAGCGAATTCTTTCCCGGGAAAGAGACCCGGTGCCCGCAGTACAAGGGGCCGGGACACACTGTCCCTGGGTTAAGGTCGAACGGTGGAGTTCCTAAGGGCTTGCACCCACAATGTCCCTGGGTTAAGGTCGAACGGTGGAGTTCCTAAGGGCTTGCACCCACACTGTCCCTGGGTTAAGGTCGAACGGTGGAGTTCCTAAGGGCTTGCACCCACACTGTCCCTGGGTTAAGGTCGAACGGTGGAGTTCCCAAGGGCTTGCACCCCACACAACTGCAACTGCAGTCTTCGTTTAACGTCGCCATGAACAAGACTATTTCGCTTTAACGCTGAGAAATGTTGGTGACGAAACACTGGAGACCGTTAACCGAGACTCGGTTTAACGTCGCCTTCGCTGTAAGCTGGTGGATCATCAACCACCGGACTCGGTGGCTCAGTTGTTCTACGTCGTCGCTCCGTTTTCCGTTGTTTCGCTCTGTATAGTAGTTTGCATGCACACAGCCCCGAAGGTGAACACAGGCTGCCAATACTTACTCATTTATTTCTTAGGTACAGAACCCTTTTAGGCGCGTTCGCAAAATTTCGAAACGTAACTGTTAGCTTCGTCACGTCTGCCTGTCTGTCTGTCCGTATGGAACAACTCGGATTCCTCTGGACAGATTTTCATAAAATTTGATATTTGAGTATTTTTCGAAATCTGTCGAAAAAATGCAAGTCTCATTAAAATATCATAAGAATAACGGGTACTTTACATGAAAACGTATGCACATTTATGATAACATGTCGCTGAATTCTTCTTAGAATGAGAAATGTTTCAGACAAAAGTTGTAGAGAAAATCAAAACACACATTTTATGTTCATGAACTTTTTTTCTTTCCGAAAATCGTGCCGTTTATGAGATAATGTGGAAAAATACGGCAGAGCCAGACAGGCCACAGATGGCAATATAATATGGCGCATGCGCTTTGCATGCCGGATAACTAAAGCTGCAGACACACGCTCAGAATATGTAATACACATTGCTTTTCCACGGCAACAATGGCTACGCGAACGCGTCCCAATGCTACGTTATACATAATTTTATCTTCATACCAATGACGGCAACTTTATCGCACAGACAGCCTGCATCCGCCGGGGCTTCCCCTGACAGCTGTGGTGCTCAGGACAGCGATAAAAGAAACACACTGTACAATTTGCAGTAAATAAGCTACCTGAATTAAACACACAGTACGCCAATAATATAATACGAAAGAATTGGCACTAAACAAATGTGCCATTTGTGACAATGCAAATCAACGTGGCCCAGGTTAATGTGCTGAGGTGTTCACATGGTAATTCGTTAACCTCCCTTTCGCAAATAGCAAATAAGGAACCTGCACCCGCCAAAAACGCGGCGGGCCTCCACCACCGAGCACACTCCACATGTTCCAAGAGCAAACGTGTTCTCGTTAATTGCATCTGCGTGCAGAACACAAGTTGCACTGCAGTGCGCAGTGGACGCTACACCTTGCTGGTGGTGTTCACCCGTTGCACAGTTCGAAAGGCACGACACTGTGTAAGAGTGCGGCCACTTCGTTAAACATCCATCATACGGACAATATTTCAAATGACACCTAGAAGTACTGAACACGTTTACATTTTATGACAATTGAATATCGCAACGCCATAATTCGATTAAGCACGCACTGAAATTCATATAAAGTAGGTGTCATGCCGAGCGGACACACACCGAAACTACAGGGTGCGTTTGTTTTACAAATTCTGCATCAGATTTAACGGAAATCTGACGAGCAGCTGCGAGATGTGGCATGTGAACCAGCAACACGAACATGGCACTTCTGGTTATTCTTGGATTTAACCCTTCAAAGACGCATTCTGTCTAATATAAAGACTCAGTGCGTACCGCGCAGTAAACACTCTCCACCTCAGTTTAAAAAACCGATCATTTGGTGACGTATAAGGCAAAAGTTGCTGTTTGTTCTGAGATCCGTACAAAACACATAAACGCAATGTGGGCACCGCGTAGAGTTTTTAATATTAATCCTTTAAAGACGATGCGTATCTGTTTTATGTAAGGACTCAGTCCGTACCGCGCAGTAAACTCCACCTCAGTTTAAAAAAACCGATTCTTTGATGACGTATAAGGCAAAAGTTGCTGTTTGTTCTGAGATCCGTACAAAACACATAAACGCAATGTGGGCACCACGTAGAATTTTTTAATGTTAAACCTGGTGGTACGTAAAGTTACCGCTAGGCTTTAAAAGGCTAATACGCTCCCGCAAAACAAAAGATAAACTCTCCACACGTAGCTGCTTGTGTTTTCTGTTACGTGCCTACTTGCCTACAGTCCCTCATGTGGCGAAAAGCTGACCCTGTCCACGCCACGAAAGCATGCAGGGGGAACAGAGGTACATCGCCTGTCATGCTTAACCTCACCACTAGACGGTGATAAGTGGCCGACATCACAACCCGGCCCATTTGCGCCCGTAAAAGAGCCCTGGTACTCACTGAACAGGATGATGGGTGGGCCCCAGACGGGGTCTGGACGGTTTAGAGAAGAGAAAAATCCTTTGCCCCGTCAAGGAGTGACAGTTCTATTTACATCCGCGACATCCGGCTTTATCGTCTGTTTCGGTCAGTACTGTGAGGCAAAACGAGGCCGGCGGACAAAAACATGTGGGGAACAGAGCTTCAGAACACACTGTATGTACTGAATACAATAACCTTCTTTGGTGCATCAGTGGGTGACTAAATTGTACACGTTTCGCGGGGAGGAACTCTTCTGAGGGTTAAACAAATCCCGAGGTAAAGCATGAGGAGAAATCAGACTACGCAGGAACAACAAAACGGTACAGCATTAACCTTTTAAAGCCTAGCGGTAACTTTACGTACCGCCAGGTTTAACATTAAAAAATTCTACGTTGTGCCCACATTGCGTTTATGTGTTTTGTGCGGATCTCAGAACAAACAGCAACTTTTGCCTTATAAAACATTAAGAGATTGGTTTTTATAACCGAAGTGGAGAGTGTTTACAGGGCGGTACGCACTGAGTCCTTATATAAAACAGATACGCTTCGTCTTTAAAGGGTTACTAAGGGCACTTTACGAACAGCGCTACAAAAATGCGAGGTTTGAGATGCCCGAGGCGTCGATGCGGGGGGGGGGGCAGGGGGCACCAGGTGAGGGTTGTCATACTGCGCAGCAGGGTTACGATACCCAGGTTTCGAAGGAACGCACTCTTCATGAAGGTTTAGGAGTCCTAGAACAATCCCTTAAACATGTCGGTAGGTTCCTTCGAAACGTCGTACATCAACAAACAGCGTCGCAACACAAGATCCCCTAAGTGTGAACCTTGTAACAATCAGGGAGTAGGCTAGTACCAACTTCACACTGTTTATAACACTATAAATGCAAACTCCAGTGGCCGCGCGGTCTAAGGCGCGCGTCTGCGGCCGGTCGCTTGCTGGGATTGCGGGTTCGAATCCGGCCGAAGGCACGGACGTCTGTCTCTTGTAACTGTTGTGTGTTGTCAGGTAGAGGTGTCTGCAACGGGCCGATCCCTCGTCCAGAGGAGCCCTACCGATTGTGGTGTGTCTGATTGTGACCGTGAAGCTTCGACAATGAGGAGGTACTGGCCCACTGGGGGCTGCTGCGCCGTGTGGGGGTAAAAATAACACTATAAATACGAAGGAAATACACTACACGTATCACGAATAGCGAGGCGAGTGGGTGACAGACTATGCACGCGGGAAATACAATATTTTGGCCTGAAATCTCAAGAAAAGAGGCCACTTGGTAGACCCGGACATAGAACGTACCTTGAGTAAGTGCAGCGTTGAGATGTGAAACGGATTCGATCCGCTCTGGATAGGATCCAACGCGGCGATGCATACACATATACATACATATATATATACATATGCAAACACACAGTAATTACAGTGATTATAGACACACAATGTATACGGCTTTACAGGCTCCCGGTTCTTTTGATAACAGCAATAGACACCTAACATACGAACATTACACAACTCTGAGGCCACGTGCCGAGCAACACTCACTGCCATATGTGGGCTCGGAGGTTCAGGATGCAGCCGTCTTGACATCTAACACTTGTAACAGCGCCACATGAACCGCGTTAAAGAAACGAACACCATTCTGCACGGATCAGTCAAATGTGGTCCTGGCCACTCAACTGAAGAGACAATGTCAGAAAAGCGGCAGAAAATTACCCCTGCTTAGGGAGAGAACGGCCTTGCGGGTTCAATTCCCCCAGTCCCATTCCAGCATGAGATAGCAAAATGTGTTTTCTGGTAAATGCTGGTCACAAAAATATTTCTTACGACTGCAATAAATTCGCCCCTATATCGACAACATGGCCGATTCATCAGTATTGGCCTAACGTACATCTGTTCCTGACAATTCGTGTCTCCACGTATGTGACGATACGCCGCTGGGTTAGTGTTTTCCGACGTTTCGAAAGAACTCAGCACCATCATCTCAAGAGTTCATGGGTCGTAGACCCAACGACACTGTGTCACATCCCACAAGACACTAATCCTTAAGAGAACCGCTGTGACAATCTGAAATCTCGAGCAATCCGTTGTTCATTGCTTCGTAAATGCTACTTGCATGTGCCTAACGAACAAAAACAACATAAAACAAGAAAAAGTTCATGGCATGGCAGGTACGAGTACGGGCTACATCGTGCGTTGTCTACGTACCCTGCAGGGTAGGCAACCAATTCTGTCTCCGGGCTGCAGTCGAGCGCTGCATTGCTGGATACTGTCAGGCCGATCACTCGCTCTAGCTTCACCTGCAATCACAAACAAAAGGAAAAGCATGAACGCCACTGCACACTGAACGGAACTGGTGGCAAAAGGAAATGCATGAACGCCACTGCACCCTGAACGGAACTGGTGGCAAAAGGAAATGCATGAACGCCACTGCACACTGAACAGAACTGGTGGCAAAAGGAAATGCATGAACGCCACTGCACCCTGAACAGAACTGGTGGCAAAAGGAAATGCATGAACGCCACTGCAC
>BLKM01000824.1:283011-293729 GCA_013340265.1 Coptotermes formosanus | reverse complement strand
CGTAGAATTTTTTAATGTTAAACCTGGTGGTACGTAAAGTTACCGCTAGGCTTTAAAAGGTTAAAGAGGCCACGACCGCTTCCCTCCACTGCCAAATGCATCATACATTGGCCTTTAGTTCAACATTTCCTGGCCTCTGTATTTTAACACGGCGTTGTTAAGTCACTACAACAAACAATTATCCCTCATGCAGGTGACACACAAAGTGTAGCAAACGCCGTGGTCCCTTTATGCCAATGTGCGTACTGGTTTAGGTTCCTCTGTGACCGATCGCTCTGTCGTATTCTGCCTGTCAATCACGGATGCGTTGTGAGTTACGCAATAGGCCAGCTATGTCCTTGTGTTGTGAGTAAGCGTGTTTTGCTTGTATTTCACGCTACCTTGTGGTTGTTGCTTTCTTGTACCGTGTAATTAATTAACGGCTGTTGTAAGTGTGGCCGTAATGCAAGAACGTTATGACGCGCTGTGAGCCGACGCGGTGTGTTGGTATGGCCATCATGCAACTCGCTGGGTGCCCGAACAGCCGTCACTCGATTTTCAGCAGGGCCAAGAGGTTTATCTCGTCTTATAAACGCCCGCAGTTGGTCTTGGGCCCTTTTTTTCCTTTCGTGTGGGGCAACAGCCCAAATCGGGCCTAGGCCACCTCCTTTTTGAGGTTTCTAGATCACACTCAGACACACGCCACGGTCGGTAGGACTCCTCTGGACGAGGGATCGGCCCGTCGCAGAGACCTCTACCTGACAACACAAACACTGTACAAGACAGACATCCATGCCCCCGGTGGGATTCGAACCCACGATCCCAGCAAGCGCTCGGCCGCAGACCTACGCCTTAGACCGCGCGGCCACTGGCATCGGCAGTGTTGGGCCCACCCAGCCTGTTTGCTGAGCACTTGTGGTTCCCCGGGGCGTGCAGCTGACCACTGTTCTCGATTGGTGCTGAGGTTAAAGAAGGTCGGAGCCCTACCTCTTCCCCATACACACCATGAGTGGTCTGTAGAGGGACAGTCTTATCAGGTTGAAGTTTCATCGCCTTTCTGTGTAATGGACTGCTAATGACATGGTGAGGTGAAGTAACTGTCGAATGTCATCGGCTTTCCGCTTGGTGCTTCACTGTACGACGTCGTCGTGTGAGGCGCCGGTTGTTGAAGTTTCGGAAGTACATTGCCGTAGTGGAATTTTAAGGGGAACTATGAACCAGATCTGTCAGTTTTATCAATCTGTAAGTGTGGAGTCGAACGCAAAGGGGATGTAGCGCGCGTTTTTAATAGATTTGCCGTAGTTTCAGGGAGCACAACCACAGTCACAGTGCTGTCAGCATTCCTGCATATCGGGCAGTGGCACCTGTCGGGTTGTCAGCAGCATAAACTGGGGTATGTGTGTGGGGGTCGGGATGGCTCAGTCGGTGTAGCGACGCACTATGGGCCGGACGGTGCGGGGACTGAATCCCGGTGGAGGCGAGATTTTCCGTATCCGTCCAGACCGGCCGTGGAGCCCACCCAGCCTCCTGTACGGTGGGTGCCGGGTCCCTTTCCCTTGGGTAGAGTGGCCGGAGCGTTGCGTTAACCACCCACCCCCCTATAGCGCAGAGGTTAAAGAAAGAGTAGAGCTATACCTCTGCTCGCCCGCGCGTGCCTTCATGGCAGGTTGTAGTGTGAACTTCAGCTCGACCTTTTACATTTGTACATAGAGATTCTAACGTGTATGTAGATACACTAACGTCTGTGTGTGTAGATACCCTGACTTATGTTTGTAGATACACTAACGTCTGTGTGTGTAGATACCCTGACGTGTGTTTGTAGATACACTAACGTCTGTGTGTAGATACCCTGACTTGTGTTTGTACGTACACTAACATCTGTGTGTGTGTAGATACCCTGACGTGTGTTTGTAGATACACTGACGTCTGTGTGTAGATACCCTGACTTGTGTTTGTACGTACACTAACGTCTGTATGTGTAGATACCCTGACGTTTGTTTGTAGATACACTAACGTCTGTGTGTAGATACCCTGACTTGTGTATGTAGATACACTAACGTCTGTGTGTAGATACCCTGACGTGTGTTTGTACGTACACTAACGTCTGTGTGTAGATACCCTGACTTGTGTTTGTAGGTACACTAACGTGTGTGTGTAGATACCCTGACTTGTGTTTGTAGGTACACTAACGTCTGTGTGTAGATACCCTGACTTGTGTTTGTAGATCCCCAAAGATCTGTATGTAGACGCCCTAAAATCTTTGTGCACATACTCTGACCCCTGTATGTAGGTTCCCCAATATTTTCCCTGAACGCGGAGAGACGGGGGAAGTTCAGGAATTGTATTTTTCACGAGTTCCTTGTACAGGTTGCAGTAAGCCAAAATTTGTACCGGTGTGATCGCATCTCCTGTTGCTGCAGAACGACAGACTACACGTGTTACGGCTGCTGCTGCGCCTGTGTGTGCCTAAGTGCTGACTGTGACTGAGCACGCGACTAGCACGTAACAGTTGTCACTTGTGTTCTGGAGATGCTGGGTTCGAATCCCGGGCAGGACACCGACTGCCCTGAGGTGTTTGTGACCTTCCTTAGTCCCTTCAGTGTAGCACTGCGGTAGTACGTATGGGACGTCTGGCTCGTGTTGTGCACATCTTTTCCGAATTCGGCGGTATGCAGTGGGAGTTACGGAAACAGCCGCAAGTACGCGACACTTCATTCGTGTTCACGAAATCTGCCGAAACTCATTGGTGCAGAATACCGGTCCAAAATACAGTTACGACGTCTTAAGTGTGGCGAAGTAAAATGAACAGCCTGCGGTTGTGAGATAAATACAGCGGACTTCCGGTAGTCCGGCACCATATTGACGTTGCCGAAACATGTGCGAACCTTAGTTAATAAATACGTTTTTAGGAGTGTTCACGTTGACGCGATTTCGCCTGTTTGTTCGCCATGCCCTTCTGTCTGTCCGCGTGTATCAGCGCGTCTTCCACTGGATGGATTTTCATGAAATTTGATATTGGGGACTTCACGAATGTCTGTCCAGGAACTCCATATTTGGTTAAAATCGGGCAAAATTTTGGGCACTTTGTGCGAAGACATAAGTACGTTCTGGCCTGTATTGTTTTGTGCAGAAGGGGGAAGCAAGCCATCAATTAGGGTCAGGATTTTTGGATGCTTTCGCGTAAGTCACGAAAAGCGCCCTTCGCTTCCCCGTGTCTCGTTCCGCCCGTCTGCCCGTATTTATCAGCACGGCTACCACTGGACGGATTTCCGTGAAATTTGATATTGAGGGCTTTTACGGAAATTGTCGATAAACCCGAAATTTGGATAACTGGGAGAAATATCACGTGCTTTACATGAAGACCTCTGTCCTTCCGTGGCAACTCTTTCAGTACTGCATTGCTGACAGCGACATACGTACGTAAACAGTACAAAGGGAACGCATTTTTGCGTCTCCATGGCAACAGGGGTTATGCGAACGCACTCCATTGTTACGTTGTATGCACCTTGTTTAATAGCGTACTCTGTTGGCATTTTTATTTCTTGCAATATTAGAAATTGCCTCTTGTTAACTTCTGTTCATTTGCCAATCATTAAGAGCAAACCCCTGTGAAGTAGATTCTTGTGGAGGTTTGAATGCTTTGGGCACGAGTGTAACACCACTCTTTGTTACCCAGTTTTTGTAACATCTAGTCAAGTACGCATACATTGTACACAACAAGTTACAGTCACCCCAGATATGTGTCGCATTCGCCGTGTTATTGTACAGTATATGTGTGTGTGCGTGTGTGCGTGCGTGCGTGCGCGCGCGCGTGTGTTGTGAGATTTGTGTTGGTATTCTGTCGAACTTTGTAAGTTGGCGTGGCGGCGCTCGGGGGGGCCGCGGAGGTGTGTTTTTGATAACATGGAGATAAGACGTGGGTCTGTGTGGGTCAAGACATCTTCAGTCGCATGGTTGTGATACGGGGGTTTATGTCAGTCCGTGGGTCTGTCTGATACAGCAGCCTGTCGGTATATTCAAGTTATACAATGTGGGCCTGTTGATTCCCTATTTGTGTGACTGGAGAACCGTGTTTAAAAACGGAAATTAACCTGAATTGTATATATTCAGTCCCTACCGCGCAGTAAACACACTCCGTCTCGGTTATAAAAACCAGTCAGTTAATGCTGTATAGGGAAATAATCGCTGTTTGTTCTGATATCCACACAAAACACATGAAGACACTGTGTGGGCAGAACGTAGAATTTGTGAATGTTAAACCTGGTGCGATATAAAGTCCGTACCGCGCAGTAAACACTCCGTCTCGGTTATAAAAACCAGTCAGTTAATGCTGTATAGGGAAATAATCGCTGTTTGTTCTGATATCCACACAAAACACATGAAGACACTGTGTGGGCAGAACGTAGAATTTGTGAATGTTAAACCCGGCGGTACATAAAGTAACCGCTGGGCTGTAAGGGGTTTATCCTTCTTGTAAAGTTGTTCTGTTTGTTTAAAGTCAAGGCCTGACAGATTGAATATGCATTTGGCACACGTGAAAGAGACGTTCATATGACATTGTGGCAGAAAATGAACTAACTTTGCAGGTCTGTGCTTGGACGGGATATATTAAAGAAGCTGTGTGTGTGTGGTGTGTGGCCTGTCGGTGTGTGAGCAGAGGGACCAGTTATGGGCTGGTGTGCCCGCAGCAAAGGTGTGAGGGAGGGTTCTGCGGGACTTAGTGTTACAGGGACGGTTAGTTAGTTGAAAGAAGTGACAGCATCCGTCTTTAGGCACTTCTGTGTAAGGTCCACCCCATGCCCTTCCCCCCTGAAGTTGACAAGTCTATAATGGAATTTGTCAGACCGAATGCTTGTGTCTTGTAACGGCTTGAACAGAACGAAGCAGTGTCTACACCAAACGATGTAGTGTGACTTACACGTGTCTGTTCCTATGGGTCGTACCGATACCTGTCTCGTGCGTGTTTTTCTTGGAGTTCAGAGAACTTGTCTCCTTTTCCGCTAAAAACAGGTCGTTGCTGAAAGTATACACGTCACTAATGGTGCGTGTTGTGTGTATTGTATTATTGTGTATGTGAGTATATGACCCGGTACGGTTTCTGGTCCTGTAGGCGTAGGGTCTACGGCAGTGGTTCTGAACTTCAGGTCGCAATCCAAATCAGGGTTGCGGGGTTTCTGACATAGGGTCGCGATGGGGGTTTATGGAGAACTCGAGAATTAGGGAAAAGAATCAAAATTTGTATCTAAATTCAAACAGAATTTTTGACATTATTGTTCTGTTCATTTTGTGTAACGTTCAATGTGTTCAGCAGTTCACAAGTTTTTATTTAGGAGCAAATTATTTGTCTAACCAGCACACGTGTGGGTGATTTAAATAAAGCTTTGTTTATTGCATGTTTTGGGTACTTAATATTGTCCCAAAAAATACTGGATTTGACAAGTAACATTAAAAATTTACTACTCTCTTTAATAAGTGGCAATGTTATGTAGTGTTCAAGAAAAGGCATTGGTATCAGTCCATTTACAGTAAATATCACTGGCCACTGCCGTTTCCATGGCAGGGTCGCGCGGGTCACATACCGTTCGCTACTTCAGGGTCGCACACATGAAAGTTTGGGAACCGCTGGTCTACAGCGTCGGTTTGCCAGATGTGTGGCTGTCAGGTGTCGATGAACACCTAGACCGAGGAGGCGTGCAGAACGGGAAAGAATTTGTTCTGAGAGTACAAAGATGCCATTGCAGTTGAGTCATCCGTGACATGAAACCAGTGCACAGTTTATCAGCGCATGCCTGCTTTTAAAAGCAACGTGTATTGCTTATCAGCAGACCGCTGTGCGTGTTCGTGCCGCCCCGCTGTTGCGTCGCGCCCAGCGAGTTTGGCAAGTGTCGCAGATAGATGTGGCCAACCGCATTGTTGTCTGCGCGCCACTTGTGCTAATATGCGCAAGGAGCAAGGCCTGTGTAGGCCTGCAGTACACATGTGCCGGCATCAACATTAACAGCAGACAGCGGAGTTAACTGAGTGGGCCTGCAGGTGGGGTGCAGGTGCTGAAAATCGTTAGAAATAGAAATGTCGTGTATGGGCCTAACTGCGTGGTATATTTCCTGTGATTAGGTGACAGTACATGAACATATGCATGGGAACTTGACATTGAGCCTATCAACAAATTCCGAGCTCTGCCTCTCAAGGTTTTCAGGTGGGCACTCCGGATTGGGATGATTCAGTGTTGAAGACCAGCTCTTCAGCTAGGCTCACCGGGTTTCGACGATTCAGTATTGAAGACTAGCTCTTCAGCTGGGCCCACTGGATTTGGATCATTAATTGTTGAAGAATACAGCTGGGCCCACTGGATTTGGATCATTAATTGTTGAAGAGTAACTCTTCAGCTGGGCCCACTGGATTTGGATCATTGTTGAAGAGTAACTCTTCAGCTGGGCCCACTGGATTTGTATCATTGTTGAAGAGTAACTCTTCAGCTGGGCCTACTGGATTTGGATCATTAATTGTTGAAGAGTAGCTCTTCAGCTGGGTCCACTGGATTTGGATCATTGTTGAAGAGTAACTCTTCAGCTGGGCCTACTGGATTTGGATCATTAATTGTTGAAGACTAGCTCTTCAGCTGGGCCCACTGGATTTGGATCATAATTGTTGAAGACTAGCTCTTCAGCTGGGCCCACTAGATTTGGATCATAATTGTTGAAGACTAGCTCTTCAGCTGGGCCCACTGGATTTGGATCATAATTGTTGAAGACTAACTCTTCAGCTGGGCCCACTGGATTTGGATGTATTTTTAATATTTGATATTTTACATGTGCATTGTTTCACAAACTTGTTTAACGTCTAAATGTATTTATTATTTGTTACGCACCTCCCTGAGGATGGCCGCATGAGTGGCCGAAACACGCGGGAGGCATTACTACGTTTATAACATATTTCCATAAACGTGTGTGCATTTGTTGGTTTTAGTTGCCATAGCTAGCTGTTCAGTGCACGGTTATGGGTCATTTAAAAAAGACGGAAGGCTCTTTGTAAACTCTGTACACCTACCGATAGAAGAGGTTCGTCTAAGTGAAGTGAAGTGAAGTGAAGTGAAGTGATTGCAGCTTCCAAGTACACAGTCTTTATTAGTTCAGATGTGTCCAGGCTGTCCGCCTGCAGCGCCACCATACATTAAGCACGAAATACGCGGTACCGTTTGATCAACCCTGACACTTGCAGACACTGGGCTGCTCATTTACATCTAGCGGTTAATCGGCTATGTGTAGTCGTTTAAATATGAATTACTTTTTTAACATATCGTAGGCGGATTTAATATTTCAGTATGGATCTGCAGTAGATGGAATCGTTCAGGCCCTAGTTTAGAGACACTTCACAGTTCAATTCCATCAGCTTAGCAGCCGGAATCCGTGAAATGTTTCCACCACATAGCTGAGAATTGTCTGTCGCCTCCCCTTGTGCCCAGAAGTTGCAAGATTAATCTAATATAAATGTACGTGAGTGCGTGCGTGCGTATATATATATATATGTATACATAGACATATATGGGTTTAATGCTTGGTCATCCACTGTGAAGGAAGAATAATTTTGAATGTGAGTGTAAAACGCAGTTCTGGGGAAAGTATTTGGACCTGAGGGAAAATGACATAAAAGCCGAAACGTGTGTAGTGTGGAATGTCGCATGATGTGCATAGGAGAGACGTTGTGAGAACGTGAAGTGAGTCAGTGTGCCACACGAGGGTCCACTCGTTTGAGGTGACGTTGGCGAGCCCTCAGGTTCCCCGAAAGTGCGAAAGTGCAGGGAGCGTTCGAGTGCAGACCTGTCAGCTCCTACAGCGCCTCTCCGTCGTACACTTGCGCGTTGAGTAATATTTCCAGGCGTGTCAGCTGTGGGCTGCTGCGCGTGTCCTTCGTGCTTCTCCACTTTTGGTGTTCAGCTCTATCACTGCAGGGTGGGGCTGCCGCGGTCTCCCCTGTACAGTCTTGAGACGTCTCGGTCCGACATCCTTGAGAAAACAGCCATTTCTGCACGTCGCCTCCATGCGAATTAGCGTTCCTTTTTCGACGCGTAAGTCTGTGAGTGTAGAGGGTGTACAGAGTAAACTAATTTCTGCGTTTCTGTGGTGTAATTGCACAGTTCACAAGCGAGAGCGCAGAGTTACATGAGGGGACACAGTTGTGTAGGAGGACTGCGTTGGAAGTGTCGTCACTTTTCACAGATATCACGCACGCAGAATGTTGCTTAGGGCATTGCCCTTTAACATGTATGTAGCCATGGAGGTGCGATGTGACAGGCTGGGGGCTTGTACAGTCCAGGCATTAGGTGCTGTGGCAATGCCAGGTGTGGTGCGCTTCAGTTAATGTGCGTGTGGATTGGATTGTACTTCTTTCCAAAATGAGTGGTTAGGACAGTTTTTTTATTACGTTTCTTTGGCTTTGACGCCTCATTTATTGCAGATACAAACAGTTTACTACCCCACTCCCCCGTCGATATCTCTAGAAATTGGAATTGAAGTGGCGTAATATCTGGAGGATGGACAAAATTAGTGATGGTGAGTTCTGGATGTAGTAGTGGCTGGGGTGACGGCAGACATTTCTGGGCTTATGGCAAACGTAAATTTTTGGGTACTGTTGGCAGTTAGTCCTGGCCTGACAGTGCGGACAGAGCGGCATTTTACATCCGAAACATGTTCCACTCAGGGTCTGATGTGCAACCGGCTTTCTCACGCCTCCAACCCCGCCCCCACCTTGAGGTGCCACAGTCAAGTTTGCATATCCATTTAACTTTACGTGGCGCGTTCAGAAAGTAGGAACCGGCTGCGTGTAAAAAGCGCTTAAAGAATTTTTAAGTGTGTCTTTGTTGTAGTATATTGTGTACCTACATTACCCCTTTAAGGACGAAGCGTATCTGTTTTATATAAGGACTCAGTGCGTACCGCGCTGTAAACACTCTCCACTTCGGTTATAAAAACCAGTCTCTTAATGTTTTATAAGGCAAAAGTTGCTGTTTGTTCTGAGATCCGTACAAAACACATAAACGCAATGTGGGCACCAAGTAGAATTTTTTTATGTTAAACCTGGTGGTACGTAAAGTTACCGCTAGGCTTTAAACGTTTAAACTACATTTGCACATAGTCGTAATATAAATTAAGGCACTTGCCCTGCTGTGGGAGCACATTTTGTATGCACTTGTCAAAAAAGGTCGCCGCCGAGATGTTCAGCCAGTCCTGCACAACGCCTTTTGTCTGTCAGAATGAAGTCGGGCAGAAACTTCGTGAGGTGGAGAAACAAGTGGTAGCAGGTGGCGCAATGTCGGGACTGTGTGGAGGATGGTCGAAAATTTCCCGCTTGAACTTTTCGGGCGCCCACTGACTTCCTCGTCATGCACCTTAGTCCTGCCTTCTTTGAACAACCGACGCCGTGTCCTCACATTACCTTCCTTTGCTGCACCTTCACCATTCGTACGCCTCAACAATCTGTCTCTGGATTTCCGCCGGACAAACATTTTTCGCGTTTAAAAATCATATCACTGACCGCATCTCGCAGGTGGCTGGATTTTTTATTTTTGTGTTCATTTTAAGGACTATAGCAAATGGGGGGGAGGGGGCCGCCAATTATGACACCGTGCTATGCAGTACACGTGCTCGTCTGGATGTGCAGAAGACGACAGACCTTCACAGGAAGTGTGCGCGTCACCCGCGCGGCCTCTGTGCGCGACCCCGTCTTCCGTTCTGGACGCGCCTCGTCGTAGTTCGCTTATTATGGACACAATTATGTTGTGATTTTTTTCACTTCGACGGCACCTGCCTCTCCCCTGTTGATGAACGTACCGGAATCAAAGTGAACTGAGTGCATGCAAAGATTGAGGGAACTTTTGTGAACAATAGCTGGTTAGATATAAATGACGAAATCGCATTTTCTCTCTCCCATGGCGCAACAGCCCCTAGTGGGCCAGGGCCTTCTGATTACCGAGCCTTCATGATTACACTCACACACACACCACAGTCGGTAGGACTCCTCTGGACGAGTGATTAGCCCGTCGCAGAGACCTCTACCTGACAACAACAACACACCGCTCACAAGAGACAAACATCCTTACCCCTGGTGGGATTCGAACCCGCAATCCCAGCAAGCGCTCGGCTGCAGACCCACGCCTTAGACCGCGTGGCCCCTGGGATCGGCTCGGAAGATCGCATACCAGAATGAAGTCAATTCGCCGAAGCTACAGCCCGATTCGATACTTCGCGTGCTGCTGTACTCGTACTGTTCAGACTGGCGACTGCGTAGCTGCGGTTACGCTGAGGCTGGGACAGACAAACCATTTCACTCATGAAAGTCTGAAGTGAAATATTTTGTTGATGCGTTACACGCATATAGGCGTACTTGTGTTGTGCGAGTTCGCCCCAAACTTGAAAATTGCTAAGGGGCAGTAACAGAACGAAATGGCTTAGTTGTAAAGTAATGCACTCTTGTCAGATAAGGCTGAGTGAAATTACTGTTAAGTACCCGCTGGAGAAACACTGCAGCATGCGTAGAAGGTACTTTGTACAAAGCGTGCATCGGAGTGTATCTCGACTGTCTCCATATTTGCACACCGAACGGGAGGTCAGTAGCGACTTTGCGTGAAGTGGCATTGAGAAGGATTAACACACACACACACACACACACACACACACACACACACACACACACACACACACACACACACACACACACAGAGAGATAGATTTTGACACCACCCA
>BLKM01000824.1:65580-276904 GCA_013340265.1 Coptotermes formosanus | reverse complement strand
CAGTGCGTACCGCGCTGTAAACACTCTCCACTTCGGTTATAAAAACCAATCTCTTAATGTTTTATAAGGCAAAAGTTGCTGTTTGTTCTGAGATCCGTACAAAACACATAAACGCAATGTGGGCACCACGTAGAATTTTTTAATGTTAAACCTGGTGGTACGTAAAGTTACCGCTAGGCTTTAAAAGGTTAATTAATAACGAAGGTAAGCAATAAAGTGCAGTATGCAATATTAAAATATGGGAAGTGTGGGCGAGTTTTTTTAGGAAGACGGTCTGTGTGTACTGGTTCTGTTGTTTTCAGTAGCAGCACGTTGGTACGTGGATATCTTTCTCGAAGTATGACAGCTATATATTAGCCGAAACATGCAGCAGGTCATATTTCATGAATAAAAGTTGTGTTTGGACTGATTATATCATACGTCGGGTTGCACTGTGAACACAACGGGGATGAATCGCCTTAAGACACAAAGCATTGCTAAGCAATCATCCGGGACGCTACGTGCCAAGACGATGCAGACAGACGGTAACGAACGGTAAGCACGTAAGAAGATGACAGGGTAAGGCCCGCGGTACACTTGCAGGCACTCTGACATTCATCTGCGAATTGTAGTGATTATATGGCGTTCGCTCCTGTTAAATACCACCAATTCGTAAGACCCAAAGAACAGTGGGGGTAGCACAAAAAGTGTTCACATTCCTTCACAAACATTTTTCGTCCCCACAAATATTTAAACAAGTACGCCCGACAAGCACTCAAAAACTCGTGCAGTTTTAAATTCATGCATTCCCTATTTTTGCCAGATTGTAACCAAAACCTCAGCTTCAAATTTAATGAAAAGCCATCAATTTGGTCTCGAGTAACCTTCATCTGTGGGCATGCACGCACGCACGCACACACGCGCGCGTGCGCGGTGACACTGCCATGCCAGCTGGCCAAGACCGCACACCTACACCTGTCGTATGAGGCTGCTGACACCGGACCGCTGACGGTGAAACGCCAGCCGCACACGCGCTATACAGTGTCTCAACATAACTGTGACACTTTAAGAGATAATCCGAAAAGAGAAACCGACAAAATACACAAACCTTACTGGCCGCATGCAGAATAAAACAGGCCGTCAATAGTAGAAACCGCTTGCAGTTCGTGCTCTATCAGCTGAATCCATGATTGTATTGTTGCACTTCGTGACAGCAAGCGAGATTTCACCGACACAACAGACTGAAACACAGCGATTACTGCTCGCCTTTACTAGACAAAGCGCAAATGCTTGCCTCATTACAAACACCGGGCAACACAGCTTGGACATTAAAGCTACTGACGAGGAAATGGGACAGAAGACTTGGAAAATACTTGTTACTAAGCAGCTGACATTTCAGTTCTCAAAATGGCTCCTTCACGGAACCAACTGCGGTCAACAAAATGGTGGCGTATCTGTGTTCGAAGTTTCATAAGGCCACTGGAAGGGCCAGCTGTTTATCCTTTTCAGCAAAACTGAGAAACTTTACTGCGAGTTACCCAGCAGGCACATCACCTTGCACGTTGGTTGTGTCTTAGTTGTACCACCTTGCAGCTACTGTAACGACGATAGAGCGCGCGGTGCTGGCGAGGTCAGTAACAAGCGCTCTACCATCTCCCACATTTTTTCGGGAAATACCTTAACACGCCAGCAACGGAGATAATCACGTGAAAAAAAAATTGGCATTCTTGCGGTTCCACGTACTGTACCTGTTAAGATGCTGCGTTGTCCGTACACTGCGCAGGTCCGTCCTTGAGCCGACAACGAAGCCAAGGCATACGCAGGCCAGTTCATTCTGTGTAAAGTGCTTTGAAACCTAAAGACGATTTTTACGAAAACTGCGAGTTTTTCTTACCTAATATCTTTATGTCACTCAGATTTTAATGAGCTGTTAAGTAGACGTGTTAAGATTACACGAGCTACAAATTTCTCCTCACTTTAACATGAACTTGGTAATCAATAAACGTATAACACAGTTCGCATTCTTGAAAACCTATCTAGCCATTCTCTCCGCAGCCCTTCAACTTCGGGTGTAAGTATTTTTTGTTATATCGATGTAATTTAACATAAGGAAGGTTCTCCCGACGTATGACTGATTCCTCCTGAAATATCCCGTATATTACAAATTGATCGTACGCACACGTCGGAACAAAGCACGTACAAAACAGACAACGTTGCAAGATGGAGGTGGACAACGACACAGTTTACCTTTCATTGGCCCTAATTTAAACGCAAACACCGCTCTGAGCAGAAGTGCAAATAGCGTAGTCTGTACACGTGACCGACGCGGTCCTTACAGACGGTTCGTGGTGGTGGAAGGGGGGGCGTGGAGACGGGTCAGGTTAAATTTTACGTAATTTCGAAATTCACACGAAGGCACTCAGGGGTGATATGGAGGCTCCGTGGTCAGAAGCCCCCATGCATTTCTGGTTTCTTTTGTGCGCTTCACAGACAGCCGAAATTTTGAGACATCAACAAGTGAAATTACCCAAGGAAGTTCAATCCAATAATTTTAAGGATTTAGGAAATGCGAGACGTGACCTCCTCACCGCGGTGTTTTTGCTTACGCGTCGTCTGAGGTACGCCGTCGCGTCCGCTGGTACAGTTACCATTCGATACGGATCCCAGAAGACTCGAATCCTCAACTCCAGAACGGTTGCACAGCGTAAATATTCAGGCGCGTCCGCTCCGTTACGTGCATGTCGCACGTCGCAACCTCTGCGGTAGAAGCGTTCCACGTCTCTCTGCAACTTCAGTCCGAAACTACTTGTGTTGAAAATTTCGCTTTTCAGGCGCGTTCGAAAAATTACGAAACGCGAATATTAGTTTGGTCATGTCTGTCTGTCCGTTCGTATGGAACTTGCCTCCCACTGGACGTATTTTCATGAAATTTGATATCTCAGTATTTTTCGAAAATCTGGCGAGAAAATTAAAGTTTCATTAAACTCTGACACGAATAACGGGCACTTTACATGAAGACCTGTGTACATTTATGACAATATCTGGCTGAATTCTTCTTAGAATGAGAAATGTTTCAGACAAACGTTGTAGAGAAAATCAAAACACACATTTTATGTTCAATAACATTTTTGTGAAAATCGTGCCGTTTATGAGATAATGTGGAAAAATACGGCAGAGCCGGACAGGCCACAGATGGCAACATAATATGGCGCATGGCATCAATGACTACGGCTACAATGCGAAACACTGCTTTTCCACGACAACAATGGTTACGCCAACGCACCTCAATGTTACGTCATGCGTATATCGCCTGTCGTGTTTTCCTAATCGTAGCAGTGTTCTCCACTGTGCTACCCGCCTAATTTCTTCAGTAATCAAAAAGGCTATTATTTGCTCTATTTCACCTGTCTCCTCGTGTTGATAAAGTGACCAGGCTGTGGGATGGAGGTCCGAGGAATCGTGGTTCGTTGCCCAGCAGGGGCGAGAAATTCTTTGTCCCAGAACGTCCGGGGCCATCTCTGAGACGCGCCCATCCCCTCTTCAATGGACACTGGGGATTGTGTCACCGGAGGTAAAGCGACTGGGGCGTAAAGCTGACCACTCACCCCAACTACTGCCGAGGCCAAGAATAAGTGGAGTCATACCACCACTCGCTATGCCTGCAGGCGGTACACAGGAACAAGTTCACCTCCTCGTCCAGACACCGATAACGTTTTTTTTCGTCCTGCTGTTTCTATTATTTCCTCACTTTAATTCAGAGAATTACGAAGTTGCACATATGCACAAAACACACAACACTCAAAATCAATACAGGTCCTGCAGCAACTTTGGGTGCTGTGGTTTCTGTGCTACAAGCCTTCAGCACCACAGATCATCAAACTGCGTACAAGTAGCCTAAGAGTTCTTCACTGACTACACCTGGCACTTAGAACAATACAACCCACTCACAAGCAGACACCTGTTTGAAAGTCAAGTAGTCGTTTCGACAACACCGCTGTATGCATGTTCAACTGCAATTCCGCAATACACGCAGCAGACTGTGGCAACGTAATGTCACTCCATTCTACCTCTGAATATTGAAATAGGCAGAGGCACGCCCTCATGGCGAAGGATTTAATGGAGGTACAGCCTGTTAAACATCTACAGCAGTCACTGTTATGATCAACTGGTGACAATACCCACACCTATCGGACAGCAAAATCCTCCCTCTCTCAGCACTCAGCAATCCGACAGCTTTTGCAGAACATAAACAAAACCCTCCACCTCCACGCAGGGTGAACACACACAATACAAGAAAAAATATATATATACGAACATAGCCTTCTGGAGAATGGTTTCCGAGTGACGGCCTCCTGAAGATTAAAGAAAATGCTCAAAGTGTCCACCTTGAGTTTCCATGCAGGCACTGCAGCAGGAGACAGACTTCTGGGACCCAACTTCCTTCCACCATATCTGACTGGGGCTGTTTACCACGAGTTCCTACGAAACATCAGTGCAGAGCTGTTGTAGGACGTGGATCTGCAGACTGGGATTCATTGACGCTTCATGCATGGTGGTGCTGCACCACAGTGTCTTCTTGCAGTTCGGCAATTCTTGAACACTGTGTTTCCGGAATAATGGATAGAACGAGGCGAACCGGCAGCATGGCCCACTCGTTCCCCTCAGTTAAATGCCTTGTATTTTTATCCCTGAGGACATTTAAAGTCTACTGTTTATGCTACAGAAGTCGGTGACGTCCACGACTTGCAACATCGAATACCGAATGGATTTCAGACGATTCGTACGACACCTGGAACTTTGCAGCGAGTCGGGCAATCGCCGTTCAGACATGCAACGTCCTGCATATAAACCTGAAGATTCTCGTTAATCTTCTGGAGGCCGTCACTCGGAAACCATGCTTCAGAAGGCCTACGTTATTAAAACGTTTTTTCTTGTACTGTGGCGTAAACTCACTTTCTGTATGTTTGGCAGTGCATTTTTGTCCGATTTTAACAACAAATAAAACGCCTCATATGTTTTCGTAACGTTCTTATTTACCAAATTTTATGAAAACCCACTGGCTGCGAGTTCTTACATGCGTAAAAGCAAGCGGTAGGCAGACAGACATTTCAACAGGCGCTGATGAGAAGTCCAAACGGGCCTCAAAAGGCAGAGAATTAGAGCTGTAACCCACTGCCCTACGCAACACCTGTAAAACCACCCACTACGAAATCTAAACCCCACAACAGTTCTCTTACCTCTCGACCTCACTCTTCTGCCTCTGCTTGACGAATGGCACCGCAGCACTAGCACTGATAATCCTAGTTGTACAAACCCACTCAACGTTCTAATTTGTTTTACAGCTGCGCGGACCTACCGATGCTCTAAGTAGAAAAATTTACACGACCTGACGACTTCGCGGCACTTAAAAAGTTTGTTTCTAATATGCATAATAAGAACAAACTGCAAAATTCCAGCTGCGCGGCAACACTTCAGTGTGCGCGGGAGCATTTCAGTTACTGTGCGCACCCGCGCAGCTTGGAGGGAGCACCACGCACTCAGTCACGCTACGGGCCTCCTTATATAAAAGCGGAGAATAACCAATGCTCGTAGCAACATTGTAACCTCGGTTCCGAAGCACACCACTGCGGCAGGGTGCCACTGACACGAACGCAGCCATGGCCGCGCCACGAAAGTATCAATAAACCGGGCACATGTGACTTCCACACTGTGTGACGGGCCAAATTCGTCGTCTGTGTGATCACATCGTATGGCGGCTGATGATTGGCCGGTACAAAAATGTGGCGCGACCATGGTGCCTGCGGGTGCGAAACACTCAAGAACGATCGGGGCCACGGAGATGCACAGCAAACTTATATCGCTTTGGGAGACATGCAAAGCACAGCCGGCTTTAAAAAAACGAAGCTTTACGAAATATAGATAAGATATACTCTATCCATATCACCGCCGCCAAGTGAAATACATCAGACGTACTGTTTACTCAGAGGCATGACGTGCCTGCCGTTCCAAATAACGTTGTTACCAGACGAGGCACTGCCACCCGTTATCTGTTGAACTCATTACGCCACGTCCTCAAAAGACAGCCATCGTTAGTCATTCCGAGCGCCCTTATCGGAACACGTCAACTTTATGTGACATTTAACGGCACGCGGCACGTAGAAATATGAGTTTTGATTGGGGGCCTAAAGCAAAGAGACCTGTCTGAAGGCCAAGACATAGATACGACAATATCAAAACAATCTTCAAGAAACAGGGTGGAAGAACGTGGACTGGATTAATTTGGCTCAGGATATGGTCGAATGGCAAAGGCTTGTAAACATGTAACGAACTTCCAAGTCCCGTAAAATGCGGGGAACTTCACGACTAAAATGGGGAAACTGTCTTCTCAAGTAGGACTCTGCTCCAAGCAGCTACCTATTTAGCGATGCTGTCAATCCCGAAGATCGCATAGCGTCTGGATACGTCAAACTAGCTCAAGTCAAACCAACTTAAGACGGTGCATTTCGGACGCCATACGCACTTCCACTGTAGGTGAACGCAACATTCGGCCGAGCACGACTTCACACCTCTTCGTTCCACAAACACACACTTGAGTAGTCAATGAAAAAATTAAGCCGTGTCAGGGCCAAAGAAGCGAGAGGCGCGCAATCTGCATTGCAAGAGGCACAGTTTATATTAGATCCACACCCCTGGGCGTTCGGAAACCAAGTAAAAAATAACCTATGTTCATGTGGGTCAGATACAAATCGAACTTACAGCTTGAATGAGAATGGTACACCGCACCAAACACGCTTCGGTATTACAAAAATGTGACGGTGAATCATGCGAAAATCTTAAAAAAGTCACCAACATCGCGACCCTACTGTGTGCAGCTGTAGGCACAGCAAGTCATCAGCATGGGTTAGAAGCACGTACTGTGTGTGTGTGTGTGTGTGTGTGTGTGTGTGTGTGTGTGTGTGTGTGCGTGTGTGTGTGTGGAGACCCTACTGTGTGCAGCTGTAGGCACAGCAAGTCATCAGCATGGGTTAGAAGCATGTACTGCATACGGTAGACCTGGGAATGTGTTAAAAGACTGCAAAGCTGTACGGAGCCTATGTGCACTAAATTAGTATGCACCAACTTGTTAATGCTTTCTTCCGAATCACGTATAGTATACACCAGTCAATCAACGCTTCACAAAAGCATGTTTGTGTGAGTACGCGCTACGTCTGGCATTCATTTCTGCTGCCGTTGTTCAAGAATAACATACAGTTACATAACAGGAGGGCCTGTTAATGACTGGAAACAAGACGAAAGTTGGTGCACTCAGCACACACGGCCACAGGCGTGCAACAGTCTCTGTAGACCTCAAGGTTAACTGCTGTAATGGATGCCATCGCGTTGAGTTTTTAACAGCATACAAATGAAATTAGCATCTGTCCTAACACAACTAAATTCTATTTATTACACAGAACTACATGTTTCGACGTACCTCAGGTCATCCTCAGGTACACAATTGGTCTTTAACCTTTTAAAGCCTAGCGGTAACTTTACGTACCACCAGGTTTAACATTAAAAAATTCTACGTGGTGCCCACATTGCGTTTATGTGTTTTGTACGGATCTCAGAACAAACAGCAACTTTTGCCTTATAAAACATTAAGAGACTGGTTTTTATAACCGAAGTGGAGAGTGTTTACAGCGCGGTACGCACTGAGTCCTTACATAAAACAGATACGCTTCGTCTTTAAAGCGTTAAAATCACTAAAAACTGTTACGGTCACAAACAGGAACGACATGTGCGGACAGAGTTTCTTCGAGTACCACAACTGCTACAAATATTGTTTACTGATTTGTCAATCTTCCCAGTCCGAGTATCTCGATACACTGGGACTGGAGACGCTGCTGTGGCAGCTGTGGAGCAACAAAGGCAGTGAAATCTGTAGACAGTATTTGTAACAGTAGTGACAGAACCTCTGTCCACACACACACACACACACACACACACACACACACACACACACACACAGCGTTCCTGTTTATGACAGTAACAATTTTAATAATTTCAACTGTGTTTACAAACCGACATAATGTATACTGCTTCCTCGGTATGTTTTAAAGGTCAAGCGTGAACCTGAGGATAACCTGAGGTAAGTCGAAACAGGCAGTTCTGTACAACAAACAGAATGCAGCTGTGTTTGAACAGACACTGATTTAATTTTTATGCTCTTAACAACACAATGTAACGACATTCTTCGCAATTAACATTACGCGTCACGTGTGGCGCCAGCAGACGTCAGTATCGCCTGCAGCAAACAGGCGACACGGCTGCATGAAAAGAACTGAACCTACGGGCTTGTTATTAACAAGCAGGCACTTCGTGTTCTCACAGCGGTGCTGCCGAAGATTCACGCCTTCTGGGATGTGACGCCGTGTCAGCGGGCTAGCAGCTGCCTGCTCGTCCGACGACACGGTGCCACATCCCACAAGACGTACAACTTGGCAAAATCGTGTTAAGTCCCGCGCTGGTGTCATAACGAAGAAACAAAATACACAAAATCAAAGAGAAACGCTTCAAGCCGTGCGAGGCCTACCAATTTTAAACACTGCTACCGACGGTTAGTCTGTTCTTCACTTCCCACCTTCAAGGTTCAATGAAGATGGGGCCGATAGGTGGTCACGAAACGTCGGTAAGAAATTATCGTTCTACGCCGCGAAAAAAGCCAAAATAGCGCAAACCGCATTTACACCGCGGCGGAAGACTGAAATCACGGCCACGTATCTTTTTCTGTCTGCACGGTGCATAAAACACATGGAAATGACATGAAAGTGTTCTAAGCAACTGTTTTGCTTTTGTGTGTCCCACAACATGAACACTGCGCTTGTTTACATTACACGTAACATCAAAAGTGTCGTCGCCCACACTCGGCCTTGCGTTCTTCACACAGTCTGCACGGTGCATCTACCGTCCGGTCACAGAGCGTCTGCTGGACGGTTTCTGTTGTAACAAGAACGAACTATTCTCTTCGACTGAGTTAGTCAACTGTTTTCCTCAAATCACAACACAAACCTTGCGTTTTCCAAACCACTGAAATACGTCACTTTTTATGTAACAGCAGCTGGGTGTTTAACAAAGACTTGACATCATGGGCCCTTCCCGCCCACAGAACTGCCTCTCCACTTCTGCAACCTGCTGTCAATGTAAGAACTGCACCACAATAAGCCCGCATTCCTGAGACCTCCTATAGCAGACGGGGGACACGCGGTGACGCAGCTGACTGAGGCACCACGCTACAAGCCGTAACGTAGCGCGTTCGATTCCCGATGGAGTTATTGGAATTTTTCATTGACTTACAATCTTTCTGGCCGCACTATGGCCCTGGGGTCGACCCAGCCTCTAACAGAAATGAGTACCAGGAATATTTCCTGAGGTGTAAAGGCGGCCGGTGCGTAGGGCTGGCAACCTTACCACCTTCACGTGCCAACTGCCTGGAAATCTCGGAGCCTCAAACTCCTGGAACCCTAAGGGCCTGCCCACGTTTGTACTGGGGTTCCTCTACCTCTTAGCTGCATCAGATACCAGTCTTTAACCCTTTAAAGACGAAGCGTATCTGTTTTATATAAGGACTCAGTGCGTACCGCGCTGTAAACACTCTCCACTTCGGTTACAAAAACCAATCTCTTAATGTTTTATAAGGCAAAAGTTGCTATTTGTTCTGAGATCCGTACAAAACACATAAACGCAATGTGGGCACCGCGTAGAATTTTTTAATGTTAAACCTGGTGGTACGTAAAGTTACCGCTAGCCTTTAAAAGGTTAAACTTGCATTACAATAATCTACTTCAGACAGACATCCGGTATCACTGGCACCGCGTCCTTAAGAGTACACAGAGAATATATAAATTTGACGATTTGCGCCGCCATTAGGCCAATGTATAAACACACAGAATGTATTTACAAAATAAGCATGCTCAAATTAACAGAACAGAATTCACTCCTGATGATTCTGTGAGTGCAAACACGCTAACGACAACTTCAATACATTTTTAAAGGTTGTCCAGCCCGTGCATTTTTCAGATCAATGCATGCAATTTATTGTAGCAACCAAATGCACATGCTGCTGGCTCCGACACACGACACAGCATGGACATAGGGACCCGATCTACTTTGTGCTGAGACACGCACTGCAGACCGGAACACACAGTGCCACAATCTAGAAGTTCCCACTGCCAGCCGAAACAATAATTTCAATATATATAATATAATCTGTATATATTTATTATGCAAAAAAATGTTTTAATCATATCTGAACCATAAAATTTTACAACAGACGTTGCACCTTTTGTACACAAATGACACGCACAATAGAGCCTACTGCAGACGGTGGTAAAGGTAAAACCATCCCATTACAGGCCTGGAAGGTCCTTACGGTCCCAGGAGGTTGGGACTCTAGGTTTCAAGACAACAGGCACATGGTAGTAAGGTTGCCAGCCCTACGCACCGGCCGCCTTTACCCCCCAGGAAATATTCCTGGTACTCATCTCTGTTACAGGCTGCGTCGACTCCAGGGCCATAGTGCGGCCGGGACAGACTGTGGAACCATGTAAATAATGAGACCTGCTCTTCTGGGGTATTACGCAGCGTCGAGTGGTAATACTTTACCGACGTTTCGGGACAACACATCGGTCCCATCTTCAAGGGTCAAGAAGTCCCAAAAGATTTTTCGGACCTCACGCCCCTTGAAGATGGCACCGATACGTTGTCCCGAAACGTCGGTAAAGGATTACCACTCGACGCTGCGTAACACCCCAGAAGAGCGCAGATCTCACCAACGTCGCGGCGGCAGCCTGGAATCACGGATGTAAATAGTAGCTTATCACTGGCAGTTGGTTTTAAACCTGGCACACTGCGGTCCCTGAAGACGGTACGCTTGTACCGAAACATGTCGCAGCCACGTGTGTAACACTCATGTGTAGCTGGTTACGTGCCTTTGGTTGGTACAGTACAGTGAATACATCCACTCAATACACTTCAGTACGTCAGGAGACAGTACTCGAAAACAGCTAAGCTGCCCCTCAATAAGGCACATCGCCATACGTGTACATGTACAGGCACATCACGAAAACGGCAATAAACATCCGACACTAGTGGATCTTCCCCAGTTTTATGGCCACTGAGAGCAGCCTCTGGGTTGCAATCAGGTTGAAGCGCCGCGGTTGCCATCGCTGGATGTTGGCCAGTCCCAACCTGGAGTTTACGTAACTAATAGACAAGAGTTCACAGCCGCCATTACGAAATGCTGTTGCAGAACGCAGGGGCACAGATCTGGGTTGGTGGCACCTCTGTCACGATAAGCAGCATTTAACCTTTTAAAGCCTAGCGGTAACTTTACGTACCGCCAGGTTTAACATTAAAAAATTCTACGTGGTGCCCACATTGCGTTTATGTGTTTTGTACGGATCTCAGAACAAACAGCAACTTTTGCCTTATAAAACATTAAGAGACTGGTTTTATAACCGAAGTGGAGAGTGTTTACAGGGCGGTACGCACTGAGTCCTTATATAAAACAGATACGCTTCGTCTTTAACCTTTTAAAGCCTAGCGGTAACTTTGCATACAACCAGGTTTCACATTAAAAAATTCTACGTGGTGCCCACATTGCGTTTATGTGTTTTGTACGGATCTCAGAACAAACAGCAACTTTTGCCTTATAAAACATTAAGAGACTGGTTTTTATAACCGAAGTGGAGAGTGTTTACAGCGCGGTACGCACTGAGTCCTTATATAAAACAGATACGCTTCGTCTTTAAAGGGTTAAAATGTTCCCCTGAAAGAAATCTTGACTACGGTGGAACGCACTCTCCACGCACTGTGCGTGTGGAACTAACCTAACAATTCTCGTTTCAGGCCGCGATGTTGATGATGATACCTGCTCTCTTCTGGGATATAACGCAGAGCCGAGTGGTGATCCTTTACCGACGTTTCGGGACAACATTTTCTTCTTTGACTTCTCGAGCTTTGAAGATGGGACCAATACGTTGTCCCGAAACGTCGGTAAAGGATCACCACTCGACGCTGCGTAACACCCCAGAAGAGTGCAGATCTCAAAAGGCCGGGTAAGCAACTGAACAAAAAACCTCATATCTCAGTGACACGTTCCACACAAATGTGACGAACGATGATTTCCTTCCAACGAAATCGGTGCAGATTCGGCACCCAGATGGAGGGTAAGGGTCACCAGCTCTGACCGGGAATTGCGGTCGAGTCAGCAACATCACGTTCCCCGTGATGCGCGTCACGACTGAGTCGACGGCAGTGGTTCACTTTCCAAACGACAAACTTTTGACCCGATTTGAAATGAACGTGCGTCTTTCAGCGTGTTTGGGAAAGCACCGACTCGAACTTCGTTTCAATTGCAGCTTGAAAAACCAGTGGCCCGCCAGCACATGGCCATATGCCCATTACACTGCACCGCAACTCCGTACTGTGTTGAGATTAACCGCAAGGAATAAAAGCACAGAGAACTGTTATGTTACCTGTTGTTCTGTATGGGTGTGAAACTTGGTCTGTCACACTGAGGGAGGAACAAAGACTGAGGGTGTTCGAGAATAGGGTGCTGAGGAGGATATTTGGGCCTAAGAGGGACGAGGCGACAGGGGAGTGGAGAAGACTGCATAACAAGCAGGATTATGATCTCTTGTCACCAAATATTATTCGGGTGATCAAATCGAGAAGAATGAGACGGGCGGGGCATGTGGCATGTATGGGGGATAGGATAGGTGATACATGTGCGGAGACCTGATGGGTACGGACCACTTGGAAGACCTAGGCGTAGATGGGTCGATAATATTAAAATGTGTCATCAAGAAACGGGAACGTGAGGCATGGACTGGATTTATCTGGCTCAGGATAGGGACAGGTGGCGGGCTGTTGTGAATGCGGTAATGAACCTCCGGGTTCCATAAAATGCGGGGAACTTCTAGAGTAGCTGAGGAACTGTTAGCTTTTCAGGGAGGGCTCCGCTCCATGGCGTTTTTTTGTTAGTTAGTTAGTTTGTTAGTTAACCTCAAGGAAGAAACCCGACGGCCTGAAAGTTCTTTTACTGCGCCATCACATGTTACATTGCACACACACAGACTGGCGTCATAGCGTGTTTGCACGCCCAGTTTAACCCTTTAAATACGAAGCGTACCTGTTTTATATAAGGACTCAGTGCGTACCGCGCTGTAAACACCCTCCACTTCGGTTATAAAAACCAGTCTCTTAATGTTTTATAAGGCAAAAGCTGCTGTTTGTTCTGAGACCCGTACAAAACACATAAACGCAATGTGGGCACCGCGTAGAATTTTTTTAATGTTAAACCTGGTAGTACGTAAAGTTACCGCTAGGCTTTAAAAGGTTAATCCAAATAATGTTTGTGCCTGAAGTGTGTTACTGAAGGCCCCTATAAATGGCAAGGCTGCACGGCGCAGGTGGCGAACGAATGAGTATGGTGCTATGAAGGAATGATACTCACGGGGTAAAATCAAAGCACTCAGAGAAAACACTGCCCTAATCCTAACTCGTCCACAACAAATCCCACGTGGATTGGCCTCCGACCGAGCCCTGGATTCCACGATAAAAGGCCGGCGACAAACCACCTCAGCCACAGCACGACACTTAGTAGTATTAAAAACGTACATCCCCACCCCAGAGAAAACACACTACTGCTTAATTACAAACATCAACGGGATAACGCTGCGAGGGAAGTGACTGCTGTTTATTCTGAGAAAAATGTTATCGCCCATCAACACACTGCGCAGGCAAAGTGCACGCTTCTTTAACGTTACGGCACGTAGTACACGCAGTGATCACTTCGTCTGGAAGGGCACATGACTGGATACTGTCATGGCGGTGAGGATTTACGCTGTGGTGTTGGTTATGACACGACGTCAGACCACACTAAGAACATTCACGATCTTCTTACAAAAAGCCTACACGGTGCAGACTGTTACACTTCCTTGTACACTACGCCACCGCAACTGTTTCCTTGTACACTACGCCACCGCAACTGTTTCCTTGTACACTACGTTACACCGTAACTGTTTCCTTGTACACTACGCCACTGCAACTGTTTCCTTGTACACTACGTTACACCGTAACTGTTTCCTTGTACACTACGCCACCGCAACTGTTTCCTTGTACACTACGCCACCGCAACTGTTTCCTTGTACACTACGTCACCGCAACTGTTTCCTTGTACACTACGTTACACCGTAACTGTGCAGTTCCAGTACTGAACTGTCCGACACTCGTCACTTATCGGCCACCTCTGATAAACTGTCACGCCAGTATGTTCCGAACAGAACTCACAAAACCTGCTTTCACATAGTTACCTTATTAAAGACTTTCGGAAGTGCCTAAGCATTCGGTGCCACCCTTGTTGCAAATATAGAGGTAACACAGAAACGTTTATTACACACCAAAAAAGTAAATTCTTCAATAATCATCAAATAAACATTCACATCGCCGTCTTAACACAACAGCACATTTTATATTGCTATAGGCAAGCGACATGTTTCGGCCCCTACACACCATCTTCGGGCTTTTGTATAAGCATTAAAGTAAAGTTAAAGCGTTACCATGAATACACGCCTGCCTTCTGCTGTCAGACGTCACAGTTGCGAGCAATTTGTTTCAGTTTTATTTCAATCCTTATGGATAAATTCATAGCAGCTCTTTGCAAAAGTTGTTTGTTGTGTTTTTTAATAAAAACATCAATTATTAAAATCAAAAATGTTTCAGTAAATTGGGGTCTGTCTGTGTCGGTATTCTAATTATGCAGATAAGCTGCGTGTTATTACCAAACGCGTCACCCGCGGACTCCTGTGTCAACACGTGCGATAACACGTCGTCTATAGAACGAGAAGACTACAGCCAAATGCATCCGATTGCGGTAACAAGGAAACGATTTAACAGTTCCCATATCAGGCCGATAGAAACAACCGGACCCCAAAATGCTCAAAAATACTGAAATTCTGGTCACGTGATTTAAGAAGAGGCGCAAAAACAGTGTGTAGATGGACCGTGGGACGAAATCGCGAAACCTCCGGTCATCAGGGTTGGAAAATACTGCGACACCAACTACAGGCACAGAAGGCGTTCAAACCCCTGGCAAGCGGCAGCCGTGCGCAAACACAGAGACTTTTTTATTTCCCCCATCTTGGCTACGCTGTCATCAGCTGCTCGTCACACAATTCCCTTGCTGTCAGTGCCATTACGCGCCTCACTACTGACCTCAACGCACGGCGCTATTTAGTGAGTTCTCTTAATACAACTACGTTTCTTAACAACTTAATGTTTCTGTGAGTACCTTCTGTGCAAACAATGGAACTGACACCTGGGAAGCAAGTACATAATACTCCATTAACACAGTTCGCCTGCTTAGAGGGACACTGCAGAACAGTCTAGCTTCGGTCGGGGAAATGTTAACACGAATATCACGCTAAAAATTACACTGCCTCGGCTTAACCTTAAGGCAATGGACGGTGTGAAGAGAAAGCAAGGCACTCCGCCCCTCCCACTGCTCCAATTGGCCCCTTAAACGTCTCAGACAGCCGGTCACCTGTCGAGTGTGTCTACAACTTCACGTTTCCACGTGTTTTCAGCATTCTTCTACGACATTTGGATACCTGAAAATGATGACACTAAGTTACATGGAAACACACTCGGGTACGCTCACCCACACGAACGAAACACTCAACTACACCTGCCGGAAAACCTTGCGAAATTAACCGTTTAAAGACGAAGCGTATCTGTTTTATATAAGGACTCAGTGCGTACCGCGCTGTAAACACTCTCCACTTCGGTTATAAAAACCGGTCTCTTAATGTTTTATAAGGCAAAAGTTGCTGTTTGTTCTGAGATCCGTACAAAACACATAAACGCAATGTGGGCACCACGTAGAATTTTTTAATGTTAAACCTGGTGGTACGTAAAGTTACCGCTAGGCTTTAAAAGGTTAAAATGCCGTTCTGGTGCTCCTCGGCGCCCAGACGGTGCCACAGCTGGGGCATCTCGAAGCATCTGGAAACGACTCTTATTCAACTCGCTCTTCGTCATGTTTCCTGTGGCACAGACACACGAGTGTCGCGGGGCGGGCCCGGGGGGGGGCGGGGGAAATAGCTCCTAGATTTCACAACGGGATGCGGAACACCGCCTTTTGCAAGAACAATGGAATCCAGTACGAACGAACCCCACAGCACATATAGTATTCTGTATGTATTAAACATGTCTCATTCAACGAGGTGTCATCACAAATGTGCAAGGGTCTCCATGTAAAGTACCCGTTATTCTTTTCAGATTTCAATGAAACAAATTTTCTCGACAGATTTTCGAAAAATGCTGAAATATAAAATTTCATGAAAGCTCGTCCAGTGGGAGCCGCGTTCTTCCACGCGGGCGGGCGGACGGACAGACATGACGAATCTAACAGCTGTTTTTCGCAATTTTGCGACCGCGCTCAAAAACTGGTTTTCTACTGTTCCTTATATTTTCCACATTCTCCGGCAATTCGTTTAACGCGCTTTGGCCCCTACATATGGACTACCACAACTTTGCATTCAACAACTCTACATTCTGCCCACACAGTGCTGCTTTATGGTTTCCAAAACCGACAGCGGACACTTCCCTATACATTAACGCACTGCTTCATATAACCGAGAAGAAGTGTGCTTACCACGACGTACGCAATGAATCCTTACACACAACGCGGTTTAACCGTATGCAAATATTATCCCCTTCACGCTCTGATTCACACATGCACACTACACACAGGCGTACATAGGAACTACACAGACGATCTGACGGTCGTCTAAGACGAGGCGTGCCTAGCGAAGTTACAAAAGCTACCTACAGACGTTGGACTAAAAAATCTTCAAACAGTGAACTTTTTTCCTTTTCTTTGTTTTTTTAGTGCAAAAGGGCCCCGCAGCAGACGCTACGGGCGCACCGCAGCCTTGAGGCTTCTTGTGCAACCCTGTGATGAAGATGATGATTATTATTATTATTATTACTTTTTTGTGGTTTTCCAAGTAATAGAGCACCGGTGGAAAGAAACTGAGAGGGGTAAAACAGAACAACTCGGGGAAAAGCCTGTCCCAGTGCCACTTTGTCCACCTCAAATGCGACATGGAGTGAGCCGGGATCGAACCCGGGAGGCCGGCGGCTAACCGACTGAGCCATGGCACGGCCAACAGTGTACTTAACCCTTTAAAGACGAAGCGTATCTGTTTTATATAAGGACTCAGTGCGTACCGCGCTGTAAACACTCTCCACTTCGGTTATAAAAACCAGTCTCTTAATGTTTTATAAGGCAAAAGTTGCTGTTTGTTCTGAGATCCGTACAAAACACATAAACGCAATGTGGGCACCACATAGAATTTTTTAATGTTAAACCTGGTGGTACGTAAAGTTACCGCTAGGCTTTAAAAGGTTAACAAAAGGCACCTTTCCGATACGGTATCACCTCAGTCGGCTCACAGCAGCGGTCACTTTGGCCAGTTATTGTGGAGAAAGAACACGGTCTTACGTCGGAAACTGCAAGCACCCGGACAACCTAATAGTCTACGACTACTGGGCGGGCCGTGACGTGACTCACGTGCGCCAGTTCTGTAAAAATGTGTGAACCAAACAGCAAGTGAAGTCATGACGATAATTTACTCACAAATAACGAAGTGCCCAATATGGACAGTCGTACGTGAATGTGTGCCACTACATGTACACGACCGAGACACACATGGCGTCATCGCATCTCTGCCTACTGCGTTCAATCTAAAGCTAAATCAATTTCTGTTTAACATACTTCACTAAGCGAACGACTTTCAAAAAACACAACCCGATCCAACAACGCAGTTTGGTGTACTCTGCACCGACTGCGTCACCTTGCGATCAAAAAAAAACCCTTCGTACTTTTATTACTCATCGTTTACGCAAACAAACAACTAACAAGCATTCAACCCGTTTTAACTCGTCTTAAATCTTACCTGATAAGCCGGTGTGTTCTCCTTGTCACGACTGGTCTTGAAGGCGATGTGCTTCGGCACGTTCATTATCGTTTCATCTCCGGAAATGTGAATGCTAACTGGCTCCATCCATTCTTTCTGACACTATAGCACCTGTACTTGCGTAACACCAGTGTACTTAACACGGCAGAGATAACGTACTGGGCACTCAAACGGTTCTTGCTCCGGAAAACGCAACACTTTCCATGATTTGTATAATGGAAAAGGCGGGACTACAGACGGCGGTGAGAAGGGATTTGCCTTCCTGTAGATACAGTCAACTGCGATCAATCGATGTGTTTTTCTTATCAACAGTTAGGCCTAATTACTACTACACAACCACAACCACCATCACCACCACCACAACCACCACTAAAACCACCACAACCACAACCACCACAACCATCACTACCACCACTAAAACCACCACAACCACCACTAAAACCACAACCACCACCACCACCACCACCACCACAACCAATCGACGAGCCAGACTACAGATTATACGCAAACCAACCAATAAAATAACTCCATGGAGCAAAGTTATTCTCGAGAAGCCAACAGTTCCTGGCCCAGTTAAGAAAAAATATTCCCCACATTTAGTGGAACGCGAATGTTCATTACCGCGTTCACAACAGCCCGCCCCTTGTTCCTACCCTGCGCCCTCCCACCTTAATTCTTTAAGATATTCAATACTATCCCCATCTATGCCTAGGTCTTCCAAGTGGTTCTGCATCAGGTTTCCCCAACCAAACCCTGAACGCATTTCTCTTCTGCCTCATACGTGCCACATGCCCCGCCCATCTCATTATCCTGCATATAACATGAATAATATTTAGTGAGCAGTACAACCACGAAGCTTAACATTTCGGAAGTGCCAACACTTTGTCGACACTTTGGCCTGAACCCCACGTTAGTCTGCAGACCGTTCCACTGACCGTCATCATCTTCCAAGATTCAGATCTTCTGGGACGTGACGCCGTGTCGAGAGGCAACCACGTACCAACCGACACGACTTCATATCCCAGAAGGCTTGAATTTGCAACGCCGCTGTGAAAACAGCAAGCAAGGCCAATCTCCTGTAACATCCCGCGCAATGGGTGCTGTAATACAGAGATTTGGTTCGCACCTTTCCGTTGCCACGCGGGCAAAGACCAGGTATTTCGAGGCCATAAGGACGCTACGGCCTCAATCACGTCGCCGTCGTCATAATCACAACCGCTGCCACCGCCGCCGCCGCCACCACCACCACCACCAAACTCTAACAGTACAGATTTGTTCCTTCAAACTTCATATTCAGCCGGTTAATACAATCCGCCCTTCCACCAAACACGAAGGCCCTCTGCCAACTTCACAAATGCGCCAGTCAATCAGACATTCAGTCAGTCACACAGTCGGCTCCTACCGCCAGTCCTCAACTCCGCCTCCCATTTAACCCAAATCAACTCCACGGAGTACGGTCCACCTTCAGACGGCAGCACCTCCTTAGCTAGTCAACACATCACCCGCATTTTAGGGACACGAAAGGCTCACCAAAGGACTCGTCTGCCCCCACAGGCCTACAAACCAATTTCTGTGACACACCACTAACAACTATCGCCCCACCTACTCGAATGCTCCCTTGCTATATAAACGTCCCACCCCGAGTTCTGTAAGCGTCTCTCACATCCCACGACTGCTCTACGTACTGCCCTACTAACGCTCCTGGTTTGGCCATTCTAGTGACAGCAGGTAAGAACAGTACAAACCACAAGACTTCCTCAATTGTAACTGTCCTGTTTCTACCCATTCAGTTATGTTCACTGCTTATAAAGACTACGTTTCCAACACCCACATCAAGTTATATTTCACTCCTGCAGTTCTCAGCACGCTACTCCGCTCAGTTCTACCAATTCTTAAATTTCTGTGCTAATTTCATACTGTTACTGCCTGCCCACGGCACTGGTGTGTCGTTGTCGTCTTGTTGTTGCTGTTGTTTTTGTCAGAAACGCTCGAACTAAGCCAAGTGTTTAAAAAAATTGAGTAAAAACTTTATCAAAAAACCTCAGAATAAGGCACGCCCTGGATCACCCAGCAGCAGACGGAAGAGTAACACCGAACTGTATCTCAGACGTGAACTGGATCGACCTACTTAAATACAGGGTCCACTGGCCGGTTTCTGCAGCCACAGCAAGGAAACGTTTCGCTTCTGCACGGAACTGATTACCACACGGTTTTCATGGAAAGACAGCGTCTACATGTGAACAAGAGACAGTATTCTTACATAGAACACTTAACAACAAACAGTGACATCAGTTACGCATTTTTGTACAACCCACATGTTACGTAATGCTCATACATACGTCACGTGTGATTAAAATGTTGCCTGGGTACGTGTACATATGATAAACACGTGTGTGTTTATCAGGTTTCTACTGCGGTAAACGCAAACAGAGAATAAAAGAAAGTCTGGTTAACATGCAGGTTTCTAGCGTCCCTGCCCTACGTACTTTCAGCTTCCCTTTCAACCTGCTATTTCTACAACTAGCTACGCCTGCCTATTTGAACACCACGTGGAGCCCCCTCCACATTCGGCCCAGTTGGAATTTAGGAAATCACACCCAACCTGATTACCATCTAAAGACTGCCAGTCCACGTGCACAATATATATAAAGCACTGGTTCTTAACCATTCCTGTGCCAGGGACGTCCTGACAGTCTGGTGCAAGCTGGTGACCCCTTCTCAGAAAAATGCGTTTAAATGAATAAAATACAGATAGTGAGCTTTGGTGATGTTAACCAACATTTCTGGAGTCTAGACAGGCCATAAATTACTTTGTTGCCTGCACTCATTATTGAATGAAAACTAAATTTCCATTACAGGTTAGTGAAAACACAGGTGTAATTTTTTCCCACACAAGTTCACGGACCCCCTGAAATCTATCCATGAACCCCCAAGGGGCCCGTGGACCCCAAGTTAAGAATGGCTGATATAAATATTCAGTTCGTACCCCACAGATACGACGTGGTACCCACAAGAAAGAACATCAGATAATGCTGCATGGGGGTTGTTTAGTGTAAGCATCATCAGGAACACAAACGTGCACTGTGTGAGCAAAACGCAGAGTTTTTAGTGTTAAACCCCGCGTACCAACACTGACCACGGGTCTCTACAGGCCTAACAACGCTAACTTGGAAGTCTCTTGAGTCATCTATAAGAACTCGGTGCGGGCGCACAGTCGACAGCTACTTACGGAGCAGGCCTACCTACACTGGCCACGGGTCTCTACAGGCCTAACAACGCTAACTTGAAGTCTGAGTCATCTATAAGAACTCGGTGCGGGCGCACAGTCGACAGCTACTTAAGGAGCTGGCCGACGACAGTGGCAAAGCTGCAGACTTGCACCTGGGGAGGCGGCCAACCCGATTACCTGCCGACCCGCCGCCTTCCTCAATTTCTCGTTGTTTTCCTCTGTCCTTCCGGTACATCACACTGAACCAGGACCGCTCCCTTCCAAATCCTCTCCAATTCATTACTAGCCAATCATCCTACCATTTGAATGCCATACAGTCTGAAGTAACAGCGACTATAACCCTTGGGACACTAATACCTTTTCCATGGCGTAACAGCCCCCAGTGGGCCAGGGCCTCCTCATTATCGAGGCTTCACGAGCACAGACACACCACACGCGGTAGGACTCCTCTGGACGAGCGATCAGCCCGACGCAGAGACCTTTACTTGACAACACTCACAAGACACACACAGCCATGCCCCCGGTGGGACTGGAACCCGCAACCCCAGCAAGCGAGCGACTGCAGCCCCTGGCCGTAGAACGTGCAGCCACTGGGATCGGCTTACTAAATACTACATATACATGAAAATTTAGTTCCTACCTCACAGAAAACAATCTGCTGCCCCTAGACAGACCATTCGGTGAATGCTGTACAGGGCAGTACTAGTTATATTGTAAGATTCATACCGGATACAAATGTACTGTGTGGGGGAAAGGTTGTTTAGTATTAAAACTGGCAGTGCATATACCAGAACTAACCGGTCTTTCAAAAAACCACGTGTAATTCACACAGCCACGTATCACTTCTTGGCTATGCACGTTCCTCGCTAAGTTTCCTGGCCTGTCGCTTCAAAACAGCGCTACGCGAGTGGCGAGTACCGCCCAGTCCTAGTCTACGCACGACGCCTCAATGCAGAGCACTGAGTGTGTTGCGGGCGCTCTCTCCGCACAACGTTAACACTGCGTGGGCACACGCCGTTCGCTGCACGAACGAACCACCCATCGGGTACGCCTAGCTTCTCAACCAACGTCAGATTCTGATAGGCTGACATCGTAATTTCCTACCTAAACTGCCAAGTCCATGGTGCAGCGTCTTTCCGCGGCTGATCATTTGTACAAAGGACTCTTCTTTCATAAAATCCGAAATGTCATGACCGTGTTCGCAAAACTCAATCACCTGATTGCCCTGAGCCAGCTGAACGCAGTAACCCTGTCGTAAATATGAGGCACGTAACTGACGACCGTTCGGGGACGCTCACAAGTGACGGACGTCGCGACACCTGTAAGCAAATCACCACAGGTACTGACGCAGCCAGCAGTTCGCTGGCGCACAGCTTCGTTGAACCCCCACTGCTGCCCAGACACTGTACGACGGCCCCCTGCGCGTTGTCGTCTGATGTGACTGTACCGCCCACCACGATTGTGCTTATCGGTCCCATAGGTGCCCGGGCTCCACGCAGGATGTACTAGCACGTCTATCGCACGGCGTTCAGTTGGTCCCGGACTCTGTAGCATCACCTGCTGCACAACGGCCATGCCCAGTGGCCCGAGTTCAAGACCAATTTGGTGTCATGCTAACAGCATAAGCCCTGGCTTACCGCCATGCCATTTTCACGTCACTGGACCAGTACGTACGCCCTGAAAGGTCGTACGTTCGCGACGTGCAGCAGGCGGCACTACAGTGGTTCTGGCAGCAGCCCACAAAATGCTCTGCGGACAAGATACGCCGACTTGTAAATCAATAGTTCTTCTGCCTAAATGTATGCGGTGATTTGTTCCAACAGCTGCAATACATTCACTTCCGAGCAATCTCGAAAATGTTTCAACTGCGCCTGACTTCTACGTTACGGAAGACACGACTTATCGTTATGTTCACTCGTATGACAACGTCCACCGGCAAGACACGCCCGACAGTTGACACAAGCAGGCCTATACTTTGACACCAACGACGTACGTGTATCTGTGACACATCGTATGACTGTTTAAGTCATCCACTGCCTTACGTCGTTTGTCCCCCACACTCAATACATTAAGACACGCGTGCAAATTTGTACGCACAACACGGATGACGTTTTCGGGTTCCTCAAAAGCTCACGATCGGCAATCTTGTTCAAATTCGAAAACGAAGCGACCTTGAAGAATTTAACCTTTTAAAGCCTAGCGGTAACTTTACGTACCACCAGGTTTAACATTAAAAAATTCTACGTGGTGCCCACGTTGCGTTTATGTGTTTTGTACGGATCTCAGAACAAACAGCAACTTTTGCCTTACAAAACATTAAGAGACTGGTTTTTATAGCCGAAGTGGAGAGTGTTTACAGCGCGGTACGCACTGAGTCCTTATATAAAACAGATACGCTTCGCCTTTAACCTTTTAAAGCCTAGCGGTAACTTTACGTACCCACAGGTTTAACATTAAAAAATTCTACGTGGGGCCCACATTGCGTTTATGTGTTTTGTACGGGTCTCAGAACAAACAGCAACTTTTGCCTCATAAAACATTAAGAGACTGGTTTTTATAACCGAAGTGGAGAGTGTTTACAGCGCGGTACGCACTGAGTCCTTATATAAAACAGATACGCTTCGTCTTTAAAGGGTTAAGGAAGCTGAGGCACCTGAGACCAAGAAGAGGACCATGAGGGTCCTGAAGCCGACTCACTGCAGCTGGCACACTTATTTGAACTGAAGCGAGCAGCAGCGACTGGACAGGGAATGATGAGGATGCTTGCTTGTTGGCTTGCTGGCTATGAGGAGATTCTGAAGCAGAAGAAAAGGTCTTGACAGGTTCGGCAACCCGTGCATCGCCACCCGTGGAGATGACGATCCAGAGGGGACGCTTGCAGTTCAAAAGGAAGTGCCTCCTCCACCTTAAACTGTCATTTGTCTCGACCAATGCCACACGGCTGGGGACCACCTACGACGTAACTTCCGGGCATGACGGTCCTCTCCCTTCCTTAAAGGAAAATACGTAGATGTACGATATAGCCATAATGTGTCTGTGTGCCCTCTGAACTCCGGAACCAAGTACGTGACTGTAATGATATCCGTAAAGTGCATAACCGCTCTGGGCACCCGACAATCGCACATGTAGTTTCCTGCAATCGGTAGTACAAACATGCGGACGGAACAACCAGCGAGGAACCACCGCGCGTGTTCGTCTTTACATTTTCATACTAAGTCACACTGATTCTTCCGCCGCCGCTGCTGCTGACACTACAACCCGTAGTGTGTTTCGGTTTTCTGCACTACTTCACACCAAGTTTTTCTGTGTTTTAACAACAGGTGTCCAGTTCTTCACTTTTAATTTCTTTAAATCATTTAGTACTTCATCGTTCCATCTATTTTTGAACGCCCTTTAGATCCCATTCCTATTGGATTCCATTCCGTATCTTCGTCATTTTTTTTTCCATCCTGTTAAGATGTTTCCACCATTTTATCCTCTGCACTCTAACGTACTTAACTGTATCTTCTCCTATCATTAATTTTTCCAATTCATCATTATTTCTCATTGACCAGCCTCCTTCAGTTTGAACTTGACCATACATCCTTCTTAATATCTGTACGTTACTTACATCTCATACTACCCGTACATACTTAAGTATGCATTACAGTGCACAAAACAATTCAACAACACTTAAAGTATATTGGGAAACATAAAAAAACGGCCGAAAAACAGATTCAAAATCGTCATCTCGAAAACGCGTGAAGGAATATAAAAATCTGAAGAGAAATTGTTACCAATGGAACCCCGAACTATAAAGATCACATCACCTGAAGGATCACAACTGACACACAATGGCCCATCTGCCTATTCGTACAACTTCCCTTCCATGTGCCACGACATGAGAATCGGGTCTTGCACTTTCAAACCCGTCCACCTTCACTGCAGCCACCTGTCGTCATCATCCGTCATCGCCACAGTGGTCGTCGCCGTTCACGACTAAGCGACCCGCACGCACGTTACCTTTCATCGCGCCGTCATGTGATCTCGCCCTACCGCCCGTGCACTCGCTTTCAACAACAGCGATCACCCCCACCACGAGGGCTGCTCGTCGCCAGCCTCTCACTGCAGACGCCCACATTCGACGCCAGGCCAGTTCATGTGGGATTTATGGTAAACAACGTGATACTGGGGCACGTTAATCTCCGCGTACTTTGATTTTCCCGTCAGTATCACTCCACCGATGCTTGTCCGTTCATCCATCCACAACCAACGCCTATCATCACAGGGAGAGACTGCGTCGTTAACAACTCGCTACACCAAACGTAAACCCGCGGTTGGTACCGTACTGCATGGCCCAGGAGATGGCCTGTCATTAACAGTGTCTGCATGCTGACCACACAGGTCGTGTCCAACAGATGGCGTCGATCAAGCGGCAGCCTTGACACGCAAATACTCAACTATAAGAATTCCGGAGAAATTTTCACACGGGTCTTCCCCACCCGCAAAATTAACACGTGCAAGATCCTGCTAATGCAAAGCCTACAACGGGCCATGAAGGCCCAGAAGTGAAGTAGCGGTATACCGGTAGTCTTTAACCTCGGCGCTGGGTGGGGGGCGGGTAGTCAGCGCCACACCTCGGGAGAGACCTGGTGCCCATTGTACAGGAGGATGGGTGGGCCCCAGGGCTGGTCTGGACGGCTGCGGAAAATGTCACCTCCACCGTGGTTCCATCCCCGGACCGTCCACCCCGTAGCGCAGTCCTTATACCAAAATCGAAGCATTATGACTCGTAACGGCAAGAAGTTCACAACGAAACGGGGCTACATAAAGCTCAATGATCTCTAATGTCGAAGCATGTCGGTTCCGACCAGCGGTCCACGGGAAACACCCTGCAAGAGATTATCGTGTGCCTTGCACAAATCGAAACACGATCCTTCATACACTCTATGTTGATACGCCCAACAAAAGCACACTTGCACTTGCATTGAAATCAACTGAGATGAATTCTGCGCTTAAATACAGAGTAAACATACTAATGCAGCCACATGCAATATATGCGTACATATGCAACAACCATGAAGCACAGACCTCTGGTCCAGCCAGTGTTCTCGGGCGAAGATTGAATTGTTAAAAACAACCAATACTGAAGTAAGAGTTACACGTTGTGTACCAACAGAACTACAAACTCCTGTTCCTAAATGAATGTCAATTAACCCTTTAAAGCCCAGCGGTCACTATACGCACCGCCAGGTTTAACATTCAACAATGCTACGTTCTGCCCACACAGTGTATTTATGTGTTTTGTGTGGATCTCAGAACAAACAGCGATTATTTCCCTATACAGCATTAACTGACTGGTTTTTATAACCGAGACGGAGTGTGTTTACTGCGCGGTACGGACTTTATATCCCGCCAGGTTTAACATTCACAAATTCTACGTTCTGCCCACACAGTGTATTTATGTGTTTTGTGTGGATCTCAGAACAAACAACGGTTATTTCCCTATACAACATTAACTGGCTGGTTTGTATAACCGAGACGGAGTGTGTTTGCTGCGCGGTACGGACTTTATATCCCACCAGGTTTAACATTCACAAATTCTACGTTCTGCCCACACAGTGTATTTATGTGTTTTGTGTGGATCTCAGAACAAACAACGGTTATTTCCCTATACAACATTAACTGACTGGTTTGTATAACCGAGACGGAGTGTGTTTACTGCGCGGTACGGACTTTATATCCCACCAGGTTTAACATTCACAAATTCTACGTTCTGCCCACACAGTGTATTTATGTATTTTGTGTGGATCTCAGAACAAACAACGGTTATTTCCCTATACAGCATTAACTGACTGGTTTGTATAACCGAGACGGAGTGTGTTTACTGCGCGGTGTAAAATGAACCTTTACAATGAATACAGGTTAATTTTGGCCCTTCAAGGGTTAAGGTTAGGCGTTACCTTGCTCAGACGCTCCATCATGATGACCACAAACACCAAAAAATAATTCCCCTAAGCACCAAACCACTAACGAAATCAGATACGAAAGCACTTATCAAAATCAACAGGGTCATTTGGTAAATAAAGCTTGAAGGGATACGGGGTACTGGGGTAGCTGAACCCCCAACCGTCATCAGTGTGTTTCCCCAGATGGCACGAACCAGACAGATAAATTCTGCGTAACAACAACACACATTCCACTAAGCTCGGAAGTATGAAAAACACCAAGTTAAAAACTGCAACAACTGTTACGCCTACTGTCTTTCATCTCATACAGCATCAGAGTAATACTTTTCTTTGAGGGAAGATTCTGTTTTGTTTTCTGTTGACAAAGGCGTTTCACTAAGTGGCAGCACTTTTTCACACACAAGCAGGCACGTAAGAATCTTAAAACTCGCACATACACTCGAAAATACCCTCCGAAGTTACAAACAGCCTAGACCATCTCTACCTTGTATCATAACATACTAGCAAGCTATCTGTCAAGTGGTTTACGTAACACAGGGAATGCGTACGACGTTGAAGCTTAAACACACACGACACAAAACTGCCGACCACAGCACTCGTTACAGCTGATTCCACGACGCGAGTCTTCCACGAACGTTATGAACCAGAACCGAGCAGAACTAAGCCATCAACCACCTCCTTCCACCGTGTCCTGCTCTCTACTACTGACGGCCCTCATGCAGTACTTCAACTTTCACTCACCACGGCGCGCACCTGTATGCAGAACTGCTGCCAACGTAACAAACACAAAACTATTATCAACTCCAACGTCCTTGACGTCAACAGCTGACGGCTAGACAGGTGACCGTTTTCGATTTCAACGCTGTTACAGGGACCCACTGCACATCACGGTTAATAGCACTTTAGAATTCACATATGTAGTTCCTCGGAGGGGCGGCGGAGCAGAGCGTGACTCCAGCCAGGGTCCCACCTGCTCGCACACAAACCAGGCCACACGGGGATGAAGCAGCTCACCCAAACGTAATGTGCAAATTAAGGGAACCTGGACAAATGATGCTTACGCAATACTGATACACTTCATCCAAATTCACTTGACGGGCGCACCTGATTGACACGTCGACCGTTGGACGCAGCATGGATGTCCGAAATGCGCGTTACTTTGTGTGTATTATATGCCGTCATGTTAAAGACGGACAGACAGACACACAGACCGACCTCGCAATTGGCTCATACGTCAAAACGATTTGTTATTAGCAATTATGATGCGAAAAATGTGAAACTGCCGGATGCGCTTTAAAAGCCCAGAGGTTACTTTATGTACCACCAAGTGTAAGATTAAAAAATTCTACGTTCTGCTTGCAGAAATTTTTCATTTACCACAGTTTAATTTCTTCTGCGAGGGTAATTTGTTGTTACAAAAGATTCCTTAACCCTTTAAAGACGAGGCGTATCTGTTTTATATAAGGACTCAGTGCGTACCGCGCTGTAAACACTCTCCACTCCGGTTATAAAAACCAGTCTCTTAATGTTTTATAAGGCAAAAGTTGCTGTTTGTTCTGAGATCCGTACAAAACACATAAACGCAATGTGGGCACCACGTAGAATTTTTTAATGTTAAACCTGGTCGTATGTAAAGTTACCGCTAGGCTTTAAAAGGTTAAAGACACCGGGAATTATCTTAGTGTCAGGGGGTCACAGGTGTTACGACGTAAAAATGTGACTGAATCACTTGATGCAGGGAGACAAATATGGATGTCACTGCAGCAAAGCAGAAACGTTTAGCAGATAACTTGCTAGAGCGAGGCAATCAAGTCAATGTATCAGACGGGAGTGAACTCGGAAATGGAAGACGAGATATCAGGTTAGGTATCAGCACACTCACACACTCAACACAACTGAAACATGAGTCTTGTGAGACAGAGTGGATCCTGCGGCCGCCACATGTTGTGAGAATTTCATGTCTCACGTTACAGCGGTACAACCTGCATCAACCTTCACGCCCCCAAGTCTTACGCGGGAGCACAAAACCACGCTGTAGTCTGCTTCATTAGCGAAGCGCTAACTAGAAAACACAGACATTACATGCTCTTTGCAGGCAGTCCACAAACTGCAGTTCATTAATGGCTGTGGATGGAACAGCCGGATTTCGAACGAAACTGAAGTTTTAATCTCATGCCAGTTTGGGACAAATGCGTCACAGTGTTCGGGGATTATGTTGCAAATAATGATTTTTTATGGTGTAACAGCCCCCAGTGGGCCAGGGCCTCCTCATTATGGAGGCTTCACAATCACACTCAGACACACACCACACTCTGTAGGACTCCTCTGGACGCGTGATCAGCCCGACTCAGAGACCCCTACCTGACAACACACACCACTCACAAGAGACAGACATCATGCCCCCTGCGGGATTCGAACCTACAATCCCAGCAAGTGGACGGCCGCGCGGCAACTGGAATAATGACGCTTCAGCGAAATGAATGGGCCACATTTAATGTTCTAATGAGCTCTCATTTGATTTTTATGGCCTGTGAAACCTTACGCGTTGAACGTCCCTTGTACTACAAGAACAACTTTACCAGCGTCTGGGCACAGCTGCTGTGTATCTCTATGTGGTATTCATGTTACCGTTCACATGACAGAAAAACATACATAAATGCTCAACAAAAACAAGTCCCGTAAACAATAATGGGATGACATAATAATAATGGATCCTCAGGACACAGCAGGAGGTTGTGTATGTCATTTAATTCCAATTCCTTCTGATTTTCTTAGCCCACATCCAGTGGCTTAACAAAATAAACTCAAGCTTCCCTGACCACCGGAAGACCTGGAACTGGCCAAGGAGTATCAGCTTCCTACGAATAAATTCGTTGTTAGACCCACATTTCAAGCACTCAGAGAAATAACTGTGTCTTCCTGACTTGACGAACGTAAGGGACCTGTCAGCAGCAGCAGCAGCACAGTCTGTTTGCTTATGGCTACAGAAAATCCCTCACTACATTGCACTGGCTTGAATCGAGTGGTGAAGGACGTGTTCCGACCTGGCCGACCGAAGTCAATTAATTGGTCTAGGAAGCCTGTCCAACGTGGTGCTGCTAGCCTAGACAACGCCTTCATACAACCCATGGGGTAGGAGAGGCGAGACGCACGTCCACTGCATCCAGTCATGGGACAAATTGGCAGCACAAGGTCGTGCGTGGACGCTGTCCACGCGCGGTCCGACGAGGAGAACCTACGTGAGGAGCAATCGCAAAGGACAGCAAAGGAAGGTCTACCGCACGCAACAATACATACGGCGAGCTAACGGCGGGTCTACCACACGCAACAATACATACAGTGAGCTAACGGCGAGTCTACCACAGGCAACAATACATACGGCGAGCTAACGGCGGGTCTACCACACGCAACAATACATACGGCGAGCTAACGGCGGGTCTACCGCAACAATACATACGGCGAGATAAAGGCGGGTCTACCGCACGCAACAATACATACAGCCAGCTAAAGGCGGGTCTACCACACGCAACAATGCATACAGCCAGCTAAAGGCGAGTCTACCGCACGCAACAATACATACAGTGAGCTAACGGCGAGTCTACCACACGCAACAATACATACGGCGAGCTAACGGCGAGTCTACCACACGCAACAATACATACAGTGAGCTAACGGCGAGTCTACCACACGCAACAATACATACAGCGAGCTAACGGCGGGTCTACCGCACGCAACAATACATACGGCGAGCTAACGGCGGGTCTACCGCACGCAACAATACATACGGCGAGATAAAGGCGGGTCTACCACACGCAACAATACATACGGCGAGATAAAGGCGGGTCTACCACACGCAACAATACATACGGCGAGCTAACGGCGGGTCTACCACACGCAACAATACATACGGCGAGCTAACGGTGGGTCTACCACACGCAACAATACATACGGCGAGCTAACGGCGGGTCTACCACACGCAACAACACATACAGGAGATAAAGGCGGGTCTACCACACGCAATAATACATACAGCCAGCTAAAGGCGAGTCTACCACACGCAACAATGCATACAGCCAGCTAAAGGCGAGTCTACCACACGCAACAATACATACAGCCAGCTAAAGGCGAGTCTACCATACGCAACAATACATACAGCCAGCTAAAGGCGAGTCTACCACACGCAACAATACATACAGCGAGATAAAGGCGAGTCTACCACACGCAACAATACATACAGTGAGCTTAATTAAAGGCGGGTTTAACTACATTCAGGAACGCACAGAGCGAGCTGAAGGGAGGTCTACCAACACACCCTGCAAGGCGAGGGCACAACAAAGGCAGATCTGCAGAGAAGTTGGAAAATGCATCTTGGTGAGGGATTTCGACGGGAATTGCAAAAGTTCTGTTCTTTCTGCACTTCTGTATGTTAAAACAACAGAGAGAGTGACAGCAAGTTTACGGCAACTCATGAATACTCAGACACTTGGATGATACTGATACTCGATACTTGTCCGCACTTGAGGGGTTACTAACGTAACTACAACTATACTGACAAGAGTAATAATAACAACAAAACAAACTGCCCAGTCTCAAGTGCAGGCTGTATTACACAGGGCTGCCACAGCCAACGCAAACATTTTCTGCAGCACACACACCGTGCGTTAAGCCTTATGATCTGTACACAGGGCTGCCACAGCCAACGCAAACATTTTCTGCAGCACACACACACCGTGCATTAAGCCTTATGATCTGTTTTCACGTGCTTTCGCAAAATTGCAAAAAAGCGACTACAAGCTTCGCTACGACTGCTTGTACGTCAGCACGAAACAACTCGTCTCCCAATGGACGGATTTCCATGAAATTTAATACTGGAATATTTTTCGAAAATCTGATGAGAAAATTCAACTTTCATTACAATCTGACGGGTACTTTACATGAAAACCTTCGGACATTTGTGACAATATCTCACTGAATTCTTCTTAGAATGAGAAATGTTTCAGAAAAAGTTGTACAGAAAATCAAAACACACATTTTGTGTTCAGTAACTTTTTTAGGGAAAATCGTGCACTTTATGACATAATGTGGGAAAATATTGTACAGCCAGACAGGCCACAGATGACAGTATAACACGGCGCATGCGCTTTGCGTGCTGGATAACTAAGGATACAGACACACACACGATATCTGACACTTATTGCTTTTCCACAGCAACAGCGGTTGCTGAACGCGCCGCAGTGTTACGTTCGTACGTACGTTGCCTGCGTTGAAACATTTACAGCAACCGCCGTATTGCTCTATAAACTGGCACTCTTCTCCGTCCAATACAACCACTACATCTGTTGTAGTCTTTGTACTATGACGTACAAGCTTCGAATCACCTGGTTAAACATCGTGGGCCTTCTTCGGTTTCTGTTTGATTTTGCCACGTGTTCTTACGTTATGCAACACTTACTGGTATCGAATTGTCAGGCGTCAGAGGCCGTTGTCGTGGTCCAATCTGACAACGGATGGCCTAAGAATATTTGGCAGCAGAGCCGAAAACAAACCTCAGCAAGCCGCCAGCGACGAACCAAACGGTTCTAAACATGTCGCATGTAGCAGACTGGATTACAACAAATGCAGCGGTTGTGCCAGGCTGTGGGAAGTCCCCACGACAATAGCCCTTCCTTCCCTTCAACAACCCTCTGTACTGATCGTGTTTTCTGCGTCTGGTTTTCGAACTTACACTGTATCTCACATCCAAATTTACCTAGATTCCTTGACTCCATGACCTTAGTAAATAAAAAGTAAAACTGTCCCAGCCCTCGCCATGAAGGCACACGAGGGAGTGCAGGCACAGCTCCACGCATTCCTAACCTCAGCATTATATGTAGGTGAGTGGACAGCTTCACGCCCCGGCTGCTTTAACCCACAGCCGATCGGGATGTTCTGGAGAACAGGAACATCCTGCAGGCAAACGAGTCCCGGATCGCTGAGCACGCAGTCTTGTCACTACTGTCTTGTTTTTCTTTTTAATCTTTCTTTGTGTAACTTTTTAACTGCCTGATGGCGGCTCTTCACTACAGCCGAAACATGTAGCAAGAAATAAAAATTATGTAAATTTAGTTGTGGTTGACACCTGGTACTTCCCATTTCAATGTTCACGTATCGCAGGGGATGTCTCTATAAAGGTACCAGCTGCTGACGTACGATGTCACGGAACTCTGTACCAACACAGTACCACGGCAGCTTAATTTCTAAACTGTAACATAAACATGGCGCAGACTGCGAGCCACTGGGCCTATGGCAACACCGTCGTCACTTGTCCATGGGGCAGGAAGACGCGCCACTCTGCAGCAGCAGTTGCCCCAGTCTACATTCCGTCAAGCCTAAACGGCGTCATCGCCCAAAGACCAGAAATTGAATCTGACGCCACGACAAACATCCCAATTCAGTTAAAATAACTAACTACCTCCCGGACGCACAGTTCTTCTTTACAAGCCAGTCAAAGAATCCCCGAACTTTAGGAAGCCCGAAGGTTCATTACCGCACTCACAACAGCCCGCCACTTATCCCCATCATGATCCAAATTAATCCAGTCCACGCCCTACCATACTTCTTGTTTGCGATTCATTTCAATATTATCTCCTGTCTACACCTACGTCTTCCAAGTGGCCTGTATCCCCCACATAAACCCTGTATCAATTTTTCTTAAACCCCGTAAGTGCCAATATGCCACACTTAAGAACCACCTAATTTGAGAAAAGCCAGTCTCCTGCGGTGTGTTGCCATGTGGTGTGGCACACGCACACCAATGTGCTGCCTCGTATTGAGGTTAGCAGATGGCGGCAGCAGAGTCCTCCTTCTTTCTACCAAATAACACGGCGTCATCAGCCCCGTGAGAACTTGGAAACTTCACACATTATGTACCTAATTAACTTTCTCCCTTGCATGTAAGATGCTCTGAACAGCTGAAAGCAATCTGCTCAACAAGAGGTCATGTGTCACTGGAAGGCAATCATCTTCACCACAAAAGCGCGATACAAGATCCTACAGCAGTCGTTCCCAACCTCACGCCGCGACCCAAATGAGGGTCGCGAGAGAGTTTTATGGAGCACTCGATAATAATTTGTCTAACCAGCACATCTATGAGTTATTTAAATAAAAATTTGTTTCTTGCATGTTTTGGGTACTTAATATTGTCCCAAAAAATACTGGATTTGACAAGTAACATTACAAATTTAATACTCTCTTTAATAAGTGGCAATGTTATGTAGTGTTCAAGAAAAGGCATTGGTATCAGTCCATTTACAGTAAATATCACTGACCACTGCCGTTTCCATGGCAGGGTCGCGCGGGTCACATACCGTTCGCTGCTTTAGGGTCGCACACATGAAAGTTTGGGAACCGCTGGTCTACAGTAAGCTACTTGAATCTATTCAATATCGTCATACGTCGTTTAACGAACGGCTTCGCAGTTCGAACTGTCGCAATTCTTCGACATGCAACTGTCCAGGCAGTTCCTTCATTTGTGTGTGAAATGGCACAACACATCGACAGCACATTTGTGTGTGAAATGGCACAACACATCAACAGCACATTTGTGTGTGAAATGGCACAACACATCGACAGCACATTTGTGTGTGAAATGGCACAACACATCGACAGCACATTTGTGTGTGAAATGGCACAACACATCGAAAGCACATTTGTGTGTGAAATGGCACAACATATCGACAGCACATTTGTGTGTGAAATGGCACAACATATCGACAACACAAACGTTCAGCCCTTCTTTACGTTTGGTGAAAATCAAGCCTAACAGAGACAGAGGAACTGAGAATTTAAAGTGCTCAAATCATGTCGACCATCAAAGCATTAACTGATCGGTCAGGGCAAAAAATCAGAGAGTATCTACATGCTGTGTATTGGCTGCAAGATACAAAAAACGTCCACGCACGGAAGCGATTGAATTGCAAGTCGTACAGTACAGTGTATGAGACAGGCACTGTACGTATAAAGGTAAAACTGAAGCGCGTTCGCGTAACCATCGTTGCCGTGGAAAGGCAAAAAGCCTCACATATTCTCAGTGAGTGTCTGTAGCCTTCTTTATCCAGCACGCAAAGCGCATGCGCCGTGTTATATTGCCATCTGTGGCCTGTCTGGCTGTACCATATTTTTCCACATTATCTCATAAACAGCACGTGTTTCGGGATAAAAGTTGTTGAGCATAAAATGTATTTTGATTTTATCTACAACTTTTATCTGAAACATTTCTCATTATGAGAAGAATTCAGCGAGATATTATCATACATGTACGTGGGTCTTCATGTAAAGTGCCTGTTATCCTTGTCGGATTTTAATTAAACTTGAACGTTATCAACAGATTTTCGAAAAAAACTTAAACGTCAAATTAAATGAAAATCCGTCTATTGGTAGCCCAGTTGTTCCACGAGGGCGGCCAGACAGACACATGACGAAACTAACAATCGCTTTTTGCAAGTTGGGAACGCGCCTAAAAAGCCAATTAATTACAACAGATACTGCAAGCTGATTAAGCTGGAACAATTTGCACGGCATCTTTAGACAAAGAAGATAACGAAACAAACAAGAAAACTACGGAGTTGAAATTCTGTGTAACATTGAGTTGACTGGACTGCGTTCAGATAAAGCATTTAAAGGAACGCAGAAAATTAAGTCATTTCTATCAGTTGTATTGAAACTGGAGCAGACTGATTTCTTTGGCTGGCTATGAAATGGCAGGCGACGAGAAGTGGACAAAACAAAAAAATCCGCTCGTACGCTGTGTTGCTATGCGCGTCTCTTCTTCTACGGTCTTTGTTCGCTGCAGAACGCCGTGCGCGGATGGAACGGCAGCGCGATGGGAAATGACGGTAAGTGGAGCAGACAGAGGCTGCGAGCCTTTAAGCGTCAGTATTCGACAATGGGTCAGCAAGGAAAGGAGGTGATGCTTCTGTGAACGGCGAAGAACTATTCCAGTGAAATTCGACCTACACCCTGCAGGCAACACGGTGTAGCTCTGTGACGACAGAACAAGACAACAAACGGTGCACTCCGTGACGCAGCACACTGACTTTACACAAGGTGTTCTTTACTTTCAAATGTCATGCCTTTTCACGGTGCATGCGTCAATGAAATTTCACGTACGCCCAAAATACGATGGACTTCCCTGCGCCCATTTTCATCGAGCTGACAAAGGCTGAACAGAACTACGTGCCGAACTCTTAGTCCGAATTACACCCAAAACGGACAACAGATGTCGCGAATACATCGGCCAATAAACGCAACGAGTACAGGTCAAGCAATTCTGTGCAGGCTTCGACAGGCCCCGAAGGTTCCAGGAGGTTGAGGCTCTTAGATTTCAAGACAGTCGGCACATGAAGGTGGTAAGGTTGTCAGCCCTACGCACCGGCCGCCTTTACCCCCAGGAAATATTCCTGGTACACATTTCCGTTAGGCTGAGTCGACCCCAGGGCTATAGTGCGGCCGGAAGGATTATGTCAAAGTTGGCGAACAGTGCACGTTACAGAATTCATAATTATACAAAATTCTCAAGCATGCAGTCCCCCCCCCCCCTTTCCATGCATACAACTAATCCCAACATTCTGTTCATCGGTCCGTGGGTTTCAGAAAACACAAAAGACGGAACCTGTGTACAGCAGTCTGTGCTGCCACGTGCACTTGCGCACCACAACCTTCGCCTGCCTGCATGAAATCAGCATTCAGCAGCGTCCCAAGGACACGCGCAGAGTCCCACTTTACAGTCCACCCAACCTCGCATTCACCGAGTCTCACAGGTCCTCTCTTCGCCACTACGTCCAGTCGGGCTGTGCAGTCCACTCCGCGGCACAGTCCTCTCGTCGCCACTACGTCCAGTCGGGCTGCGCAGTCCACTTCGCGGCACAGTCCTCTCGTCGCCACTACGTCCAGTCGGGCTGTGCAGTCCACTCCGCGGCACAGTCCTCTCGTCGCCACTACGTCCAGTCGGGCTGTGCAGTCCACTCCGCGGCACAGTCCTCTCTTCGCCACTACGTCCAGTCGGGCTGTGCAGTCCACTCCGCGGCACAGTCCTCTCTTCGCCACTACGTCCAGTCGGGCTATGCAGTCCATTCCGCGGCACAGTCCTCTCTTCGCCACCACGTCCAGTCGGGCCGCGCAGTCCACTCTGCTTCGCATGCGATTCGTACCACGCAGTTAGCCGAATGTCAAGCGGAAGAAGTATGAAGGTGGCAATTCGCCACTTTCCGTGGAGACATAGAAATAAGGATTCTGTTCTTCTGGTACATGAGACTGCGACAGAGTGTGCTCAGACACCGACTTTCGAAGGAAAGTTCTTCCTTCGTCTTCAAGAGTCTGCAGGTCCTAGTGAGATTAATTCTTCTATGACGTTTCTTCCAAACGTCGCTAGCAGATTACTCGGCGAAGCAGCGTCAACGGAATCCTCAGCTATACCCCTGCGAAAACCTCAAATCCCGACATCAGAATGTCCTGAGCTCGCATTATCGCCCTCCTGCACCTTGCTGGCGTGAGGCTTACAAAGAGGCAACCTCCTAGCACACGTCGCAACCATGTCGAGTTTGGACGATGCAAGGTTATGTCTGTTGTATGCAGGCAACGTCTCGTAACTTGGATTCGTAGGATACTTCGACAACGAATTAAAGTCGGCCCAGCCTACACTGAGGCACAGCACAAAGCAGCAAGTGTTGCCAGCGTCGACGATAAACTTGGCGCACGTAGCCTTTGCGCTTGGCGCCTCGCCCTACCGAGCGCCACAAACCCGCTGAACGTTGCTGTGGACTGAATCTTCGATAGCTCTTACCCGACACGCCGTACAGTGTGTGTTTACGGTAATTTAAAAAAACGCCAACAGCACCATAACCACTGAGAATAGGGCCCATACTAACAGGCACATTTTTTACAACAAAAACCTAGGAAATCATTTCCTACAGCGCTGCCCACAACTCATGAATAACTCTGTACATGTGTGTGTGTGTGTGTGTGTGTGTGTGTGTGTACACACATAACTTGCCCCGTCTCAATTGGCCTAACGATGACACACGTAAGGTGAAACATGTAGGCCGACTTTTCAAGAAAACTGATTGCGTAGACTAATTTAACACTTATTTACGTCTTACAGTAAACACACAAGATGGAAAGCCTCAAACCAAGAAACACACATAAATCACTTGACACAGAAGCCAAACTCTTGAGAACCATTAAATGTGCCACACAACAGGTGGGAACAAGTTAATGTGTTATTTTAGTCTTCATTAAATCTATACATAAAATTTATCAACTCTGTTATTTGTCGTCAAACTATAATAATATTATTATTATTATTATTATTATATCATATCTCTATTTATTTTTCGTTGGGTCAAAGCCAGCTTGCTTACACACACACACACACACACACACACACACAGCATGTCTATCTCAAATCAAGTAGCACAAACTTCCGCACTTACCCGATCACCGATTCGAGTTTCCTCGTTCTTGCCGCGCTTCAGAGATGGAGCGCGAATAACTTTTCCCGCGCTCGGCGCCGGGTTCATGTTATCCATAACGGGCCGTGATACTGCATTCTCTGCCACCTAGTGGTCACTTCACTAACTTGAAACCATTCCAGGACATCATAACCTGCAAACACATTACTTGTATTAACACTTTCAAGATCTGGAGTCCTCTAATCCACACAAAAAAACGTTTGTTCGTACGTGACAGCACAGGGGAACAGAGACAGCGCAGCTGGTACAGTGACTAAGACACTCGCTGGACGACCCAGGGTTCAAACCCCCGTAGGAGCAAAACATCTTTCTCTTCTCCAAAACGTCCAGAATACTCAATGGGTACACGTGTTCTACCCCGGGCCGCGGCGAAGTTAGCTACTTGCCTCCATCCGGTTCAGGGTTTGAGAATGAGTGGAGCTATGCCTCTAATGTCCCTACATGCCCTCAAGGTGTGGAAAGGAAAAACTTTACTCGTTTAGTTTCAACTTGAGAACACATTCCTCCGCCATTACAAATACCATTCAGTTACCCTTTACAGACAAGGTAGCCTAAATGATAAGGACCCAGTCCGTACCGCGCAGTAAACACACTCCGTCTCGGCTATAAAAGCCAGTCAGTTAATGCTGTTTAGGGAAATAATCGCTGTTTGTTCTGAGATCCACACAAAACACATAAAAACACTGTGTGGGCAGAACGTAGAATTGTTGGATGTTAAACCTGGCGGTACGTACAGTAACCACTGGGCATTAGGTGTGTACATATAGATTCAGTCCGTACCGCGCAGTAAACACACTCCGTCTCGGTTATAAAAACCAGTCAGTTAATGCTGTATAGGGAAATAATCGCTGTTTGTTCTGAGATCCACACAAAACACATAAATACACTGTGTGGGCAGAACGTAGAATTTGCGAATGTTAAACCTGGCGGTACGTACAGTAACCACTGGGCATTAGGTGTGTACATATAGATTCAGTCCGAACCGCGCAGTAAACACACTCCGTCTCGGTTATAAAAACCAGCCAGTTAATGCTGTATAGGGAAATAATCGCTGTTTGTTCTGAGATCCACACAAAACACATAAACACACTGTGTGGGCAGAACGTAGAATTTGCGAATGTTAAACCTGGCGGTACGTACAGTAACCACTGGGCATTAGGTGTGTACATATAGATTCAGTCCGAACCGCGCAGTAAACACACTCCGTCTTGGTTATAAAAACCAGCCAGTTAATGCTGTATAGGGAAATAATCGCTGTTTGTTCTGAGATCCACACAAAACACATAAACACACTGTGTGGGCAGAACGTAGGATTTGTGAATGTTAAACCTGGCGGTGCATAAAGTGGCCGCTAAGGCTTAAAGGGCTACCGCTGTTTAAGGAAGTAGGGCCTGGCACTCACTGTGTCACAACCAAACGGCACACACGAACACGTTGTGACGACACAATGCAGGCTTTCTTACCAGCACAGCAAGCGGTACTGTGCCTTCCCAATTAACAAGTATGTGTGGGACAGGTGAATATGCCACAGTTCACGTGAAGATATTGACACAGCAGTAAACTGTGGAACGACCCAACCGGCTTTACTATCTTATCTCACAATCGAAGATCTGTGTTATCCTTGCCGACTATCAACTACGCCGTAAAATTGGTATCAGGCACAGATCATTCGGATCCAAGCGAACGCCCACTGTGATAGGTAACGTCGACAAACAGCACAAATACTGAAGACAGGTACAAGCTGGTGCAAAGCACATAATCCTGAGAACTTCCATAGTGAAGATAACTTATCATTTAAGCTCCTGCACCCGCGCAGTAAAAGAAGCGTTTGCTTGCCCAGTCACAGGAACTAGGAACGCTGCCTATGAAGGATGGCACCACAACGTAGTGCTGCTGTACGAGGGAAACAAGAAACTGAAATGAAAATTTTGGCCCTCCTACTTTACTTCAGTGCCTCAGTTAGTACTGTATAACTGACTGGGACTATCTACAGGGTGGTTCCGGAGGAAAGGTCAATATACTGGGGGATTATGGTAAATATGATGATATTAAATACACAAAATTAAAATTCAACGTACGTAAAACGCTTTTCTACTAAAAATTGTGCAGATATGCAACGAGGACACAGTTTCCATTCAGAAACAGCAAACCACGTCGGGACTAACTGCAGCCACTGTTATTCGCCCGGAAAGTTCGGCAAAGTGACAGTGGAAACACATATACAGCATTATGCATGTTCCTGGGAGTGGGGTCGCGAGAACGAGGTGGCCTGGCGATGGGTCCGCCTGGTAACTGGCCATTCGCAACGCCCTTCACCCAGTCTCCACAAACAGTGTTACCTACAAACTGTGTTTCACGTCAGCCGGTCTATCCCACCGTGTTCCTCTCACCGTAGTCAACAACTCGGCCGTTGGAAATCGAGATGCCGTTTTGGAACTCGAATGGCACGCAATGCGCAAGTAATGATACAGTCTTTACTTGAATACATTTGTATATTTTTAGTGTCTGGCCCTTTTAATCGTTCACATCTCAAGAGCACATCCGTGCGAGAGGCATGTTGTTCTCTCAGGCTGCACTGAGAACTTACACTAATGCAACATATTATTCGAAGGTCTGTTGCCCCACAAAATAACACAAACCTACACTAAGCAGTGTTAGTGTCGTTTCGACCTCATAAGTTCGCGCGGCCACCATGTTGATACTAATTATTAATGGCAGAAAACTAAAACATACAGTGACAGAAGGCTCCTACTGGCATTAAGCTCATATTGGGACGCTGAAAATTCCCCAACTGTTTAAAAATACTAGGAGTCACATACACGGAAGCACATGATCACCTCGACAGCTAATCTTTCTTTTGAACAACAGAAGTTGACGAAAATGATCCTAAATGTCCATAACCCATAAAGCAGAGCTCGAAAAATCCAGGGCGCCAGTCCACCATGGCGCCTAGAATTTCGGAAGCACATTCTATAATCTTTTTTCTTTTATTCATTTTTTTGTTTTCCCATTCCCGGCCCAACAAGCCTTTAGTTACTGAACAGTTCGCTCACCGCCACCAGAACAGGCCAAATTCCAAAATCAGTTTCGCGTAATATGGAAATGCGTGCAAGTGACTGTAACGTAACGAAAGATACAGACAGCAGGGCTTCAGAGGGCAGGCGGCCGGCAGTACAGCTCCGATTCATTTTGTTTATATTTTAATACAGAAAAACGCGTGTTAATGCGAGACATTTTATCCCAGTGTACACGTATTCCTAAGGGTCTTTAATTTTTATTTTGATTTCACATACTTCTGAGGATTTCTTTTGTAAAGAAAATCGCAATATTTGGTATAATTTCGGCAGAGTATCCTCAATGTACATCAGTATCTTTTTACTGAAGAAATACAGACACTAGCAAGTGTTAGTCGCCGCTACACAAATCCACATCGGAAGAACTCCGGTTCATACATATTTGGGCCGCCACAAAGATTAAAAAAAAAACTGTCTATGAAGGATGCTGCCATAGCGCTATAAGAGTTCCGCAAATACTCTACAGACTAACACTGGCTTACACACAAGCGTGCACTGTGTGCTGTCAGGTTCTATGGACCGACAGAGTACAGACGTCATGTGCTGGCATTCTGTCCGCGAAACGAAAATTATTGCCAGACGCGCTGGGTACGGCCCACATGGAACGAGCCAGACTGAAGAGTTAACGCTGGGACAACTGTACCTGCAGGACAATTTATATTTAGATTTCAGAACAAAGAGCGTGTGGAGCTGATGACCTGTGACGTGACGATGGCGACTGTCACACACAACCTTCTGTTGCCCCCTTCAATTGCCTGCAGATCCGTACGTCTATCAGCGCGACTGCACTGTTCTGCGTTAGAAGAAAACGAATAATCTTTGAACGTACAGCCAAATATAATCTGGCATTCTTTTAGTTTTAACAGTACGTGTACAGACAGTGAGAGTGCTGTCTCGCAGAATGGGTGGTTCGAAGCCATCTGTTGCCAGCAGAACAAAAGTAAAGGGCAATACATGTCCTCCGGGGCCTTCCTGTCATGAAACTCACAAAAAGCACGAACAAGTCGTGAAGACACAACAACATAACAATAAGCCGTTATCATGTACAATTCACCAGGTGTTCAGCAAACCGAAACGTTCCAAATCTTAAAGGTAAATCCGTTCAACACTTCTGCATTTCATACCGCACAGCTTACACAGAAATGTTTAAAATCATATATATATATATATATATATATATATATATAAAGCAACAAACATTCTGGTTCTGAGAACTTTATACTGACTCGATACACACGTTGCACATGGGTAGCAGATGGTACACATCAGACCCCACGTACTGACAGCTTGCTTCACGTCGGTGTCTGCTGCAAATAGCTTGCCAGTCTGGTGTTTCTTGAGAGATCCAAAAAGATGGACGTCACTCCGCCCCATACTGCTAACCGGACTTGTGGCTTGTTAGGGTGCTAAGTTTGCGAGCTGATTGGGGGGCGCCCCCCCCGCGCTTACAGTACATACGAGTATCTCGCGCCCAGCGATTTCCATCTCTTTGGACGCATGCAGCACCTGGCTGGCAAGCAATCTGCAGCAGACGCCGACGCGAAGCAAGCTGTTACCTCCTTGCTATGGATATTTAACACGTTTCTTCTACGCCGCCATACTGCACAAGCTTTGGCGCCGAGGTGGAGAAAATGCTTAGAAGTCAGTTCCAAATGGAGGTGTGACGTGTACCATCTCCTAAGCACGTTTCATGTGGACATCTAAGTCAGGTTAATGTCCTCGGAATCTCAGTACGTTTTACCTTATTTTTTGACAATCCTGTTTACATACTGATACGAAATACAAATAAATGCACATACTTGTTAATGTACGACCTCAACACAAAATCGACCAAGCTCAATTCCATACGGTTCTGACGCTGGTTTCCGGGATCGATCCTGCCCCCGAAACGTAGTGCCTTAATATCAATACATGCGATGGCAATAAGTCCATACGTCAGTGAGTTCAGACGGATTAACACTGCATATACAATTCCTATGCAAGGTGCGAACGGACTAAACCCACTAATTCGCAAAATCCGCAACGAATGATTGCGAAACTTTGCTAACGATAAACTGGACAGCTAAGCCCGTTACAGTTCGTAACGCAGCTGTGATAGCAAGCGACAGTAAGCGTCCTACTTACAACGAATTGCATATCGAATGCGCCGGCCTTACGGCTTTTCAACTGCCGACGGCGAAACTGCGTTACAACTAGTTAGCTCGGTGAAAAATTTAAGCTCCGAGGTACAAATTTCTTTTAAGAAAATTTCTTCTTCAATAAATCACTACCGCATCTCATCAATACACTACAATTTTAAAAGAATACGAAAATGACTCAAGTCATATTGGCAACCGTAATGGTTGTGTGCAGTACTGAGATCTGCCAAACCTCAAAATATGGCATCCTAACAGCAGCCATTTTAGTTATGAGTCCGGCCTCGGTCGGGCGACACACCAGCTTAGCACACTTCGCGACCACTATTAACCCTTTAAAGACGAAGCGTATTTGTTTTATATAAGGACTCAGTGCGTACCGCGCTGTAAACACTCTCCACTTCGGTTACAAAAGCCAGTCTGTTAATGTTTTATAAGGCAAAAGTTGCTGTTTGTTCTGAGATCCGTACAAAACACATAAACGCAATGTGGGCACCACGTAGAATTTTTTAATGTTAAACCTGTTGGTATGTAAAATTAGCGCTAGGCTTTAAAAGGTTAATGGCAGTCTTTACAGGACACTGCATACGGTAGTTAAGTTTCTGCAAGGTGTCGGCAAGTTTTACCACTTTAACACTGTGCGATACACAGAAACGATTACAGTCAACACAAATCTTCTATGCCCAACTGTTTCAACGGTTTACTGTACTTCTCCTTTATTCAGGCTTATTCAGGAACCGATTTCCCATGAGCGCCCATTAACATTTTAAAGCCTAGCGGTAACTTTACGTACTACCAGGTTTAACATTAAAAAATTCTACATGGTGCCGACATTGCGTTTATGTGTTTTGTACGGATCTCAGAACAAACAGCAACTTTTGCCTTATAAAACATTAAGAGATTGGTTTTTATAACCGAAGTGGAGAGTGTTTACAGCGCGGTACGCACTGAGTCCTTATATAAAACAGATACGCTTCGTCTTTAAAGGGTTAAACTAGCAAGACCCAAATAAATTGCTGTACACAAAATGCACATTATATGAAATGTTTCCTGGATCCAAATTCATAAAAATATTAGTAACCTATCAATGAAATGAAACACAGTCACGAGTCTAACTAACGTGCATCATTTCACGGGCATGAAACCGGCATCATCACATTATCTATGATATGGCTTCGTCACTAATTGCGTAACGTTCCAGTCCAAAGCTTCTGACACCTATGTCATCAAGATTTTGTTCTTCGAAATGTCAAGCACGATAAACACACAAACCACAGCATTGTCCCGCGCCCTTTGTTCCATTCCATACAAAGAAACAGAAGGTAACATTGCCCTCATTGCGGTCATATTACATACAAACAATTCAACACACACACGCACACGTTTCTCCCACATACTATTAACTTACACACAAGCGGGCAAGCAGCAATCATGTTAGGCAGTCACAAGGTGTTGTTATATATGAACCTAACTCCACACAAAGGCCAATCGTGACATTAAAAACAATGGCTATTTATAAGCCTACGTATTCAATGTATGCCTACGAAGTCGGGTTACAGATACGCGTCGAACAGAAACAGCCATTACCGCTAATAATAGCTTGCAAAGCACGAAATCCTGCAACGTACAGTGCACTAACATAACAAGGTAACAAATGTTAACGTGAAGTGGGAAGTTACAGCCCTGGATTGCAACACATTTCGAAAACTTAGCGACACTATAATGCTACCTTATCCGAATGCGGCAGTGCTAAAGTCCAACAGAATCAAGAGGAACCGGCCGGACGGAACTCTTCACAACTGGTGTACGCTTACGTCGGTTTATTTACGGTATATGTCACGCACAAATTAGAAAAAACTGTTAGAAGCTAGTAGGTGTGTTGGTCCATAAACGCTAGGAAGCTAATGAACAATAACTACGTAGGTCTATACAACGTGATTCAGAAACAGAGTTCAATATTTTGGGGGGTGACAGTATCGGTCACTGAGAGGAAAAAAGTTCATATGACCACGTGCGTAACTCTGAATGGTGACCGAGACACAGCTGTTTGAATCTCCAGACCTAACTCCGTTATATTTTTGTTTGTGGCGTTATATGAAGAGCGAAGCTTACAAAAGAAAGGTGGACACACGAGACGGATTGCCCGTTCGCAGTTTGGATGCTGCTGCCCGCATAAAGAAACGTGAAGATCAACTCAGACGAACAACACGCGGTCTTCACATGCGAATTGCAAAGTGCACTGAGGTTGGCGGTGGGATTTTCGAACATTTATTGTGAGACGTAACAAATTTGTCATTTCTGTGTAACACACCTGTCATTTAAATATTAACTTAACACGGACTCCGCAACAGAACATTTTTTAATGTCTGTAACTTTTCACATCATGTAAATAAAACCCTGTATTAAGCACAGCACAGTGGACAACTCAGTGTCGGTGTCACCTTCAATAATGCCCTTTCTTCGGGATTCGTAACCGCTTTCGCAGACAAATAATGCGGGCAGGCAGGCGGACAGACAGAACTATCTCTGCATACACCAAACATGCGATGTGCACTTCGCTTTTGACAGACAGACAGACAGGCAGGCAGGCAGGCAGGCAGACAGACAGACAGACAGGCAGCCAGACAGACAGACAGGCATGCAGGCACAGCAGCCTTGGTGCTGCTGGCAATCACTTGGTGGTGTCTGTCACCAGCTGGCGCCGGTCGATATATGCAACCCACTGCACACCGTCCAACAGATTCTCAGGTAATCTGAGCGTGTTCTTTCCACCGCGGCAGCGCGCACATCGAAGCCTCTAGTTTCGAACAATTATTTTGTTGCAACGTGAAACGACATTTGCACCAAACTGGCAATTATAAAAAACGAAACCGTTTCAAACGACTACAACTGCTTGAAACCCAGTGCAAATTTAGTTTCAGGTTGCATGAAACTGCTTGAAATCAGTTTCTTCGGTATCCGTGCCGCCTAAGCGTACAAAGTGAACCCGTAAGTGACCATGTCTCCCCGTCCGCCATCCTTCAATGTTCGAACCACTTACTGAACAGCACAGAACTCGGTATCCGTGGTTTACATTAGCAGCAAGAGGTAAATCTCCCCTGTACACTCCATGAAGGCGTATTGGGGCAGTGGATGCATAGCTCCACTCATTCCTAACCTCGAAACCAGGCCGAGGTGAGAGGTCACCCTCACGACCTGGCCGCTTTGCCGCCAGCACCCACTGAACAGGAGGCTGGGTGGGCCCCACAGAAAAACAAATGCCTGCCCACTGCAAGGGAGATTCGGGGCCTACCCACACGTCTTGCCGCCTAGGAACGGAGTTACTAACACACACCAACAGAACCCTACTTGAGTTTCCAGCACAACGGTTATACCGGACCGACGCGAACCAAAATGGCCGCCTCCAAACAATCTTCATGCTAGAAGTTACATCCGTGCTGAAGACACAAACGGTACCCATATGTTCCTCCTACCAGGCTATACGGTGGTATAACCCCGAATACAATATGGATGTTCACCACTGTGAGAACTTCAGATCCGATACAGGGTTAGTGAAGTCTAACATAAGAAATTTAATCGAAATCCATTAGGGGATGAAAGAAGCGAAAGGATGTGGTCTGCCAACTAATGGTGGTGCCGACACTGCCAACTGGTGTGTAACACTCACACAGTACGAACTGCGCTGCGTACGCTGCAGAACGGTAACTTACAGCGTCTGAAGCACAAGGCTAACACACTTTGTTTCATTGTTTCAGCAACATGTCATTGTTGCGGTGTTCGGTGTTACCATTCGGTTCAAACCTGGGTAGTGCCACCAGCGACACTCACTGGTCGCCTTCCTGACCTACATAAACACTACAGGCAAACGTCTGGGTATTAACCGTGTGTGGAGTTACGATCCCCTCCTTCCACAACGCTAACCAATTACCATACACATCACTTCTTGTGTCACTTGACGGTACTAACCTCTTCCACTGAAGTAGCACTAATAAATGACACAGGAATCAATGATTTTATTTACGACAAACTGCATTGAAGTAAGAAGATATTCATCCACCACACATGTAAACTCTCCAAAATTCGCCAGCACTTCACACTTGTGTTGCTACGTCGCCTGAAAGGAGCTCATTCCACTCCGTAGCGCTTTAAGGCCCAGTGGTTACTTTACGTACCGCCAGGTTTAACATTCAAAAATTCTACGTTCTGCCCACACAGTGTGTTTATGTGTTTTGTGTGGATCTCAGAACAAACAGCGATTATTTCCCTATACAGCATTAACTGACTGGTTTTTATAACCGAGACGGAGTGTGTTTACTGCGCGGTACGGACTGTAGCCCTTTACAGCCCAGTGGTCACACTATACGTACCGCCAAGTTTAACATTCAACAATTCTACGTTCTGCCCACACAGTGTGTTTATATGTTTTGTGTGGATCTCAGAACAAACAGCGAGTATTTCTCCATACAGCATTAACTGACAGGTTTTTACAACCGAAACGGAGCGTGTTTACTGCGCTGTGCGGGCTGAGTCAATTCAAGTTAATCTTCGTCTCCAATTTCCGTAACACGACCCGAGCGATGTGTTCAGCCCGCAAAGATGGCTAAACCGACAGAGTGGCCTGAAGTTGCGGTTCACACTGGGTAGCCCGGAGTTTGGTTTGCTGGTTTAGTGTATAAGATGAACATCATGAACGGTTAGTGCACCCTCGTCGGGGGTCTGATTTCGAGTGGTGCATCCCACTGCAGGTTAAGCGCGGGTTTTATTGTGGGGCCACAGGTGGACAGCCTTCTCACAGACGACGGTAGTCTAGTTACTGACCTTGCAGGCTGCCGGGCGCAGCGATAAAGCACGATACATTGTGCATACAGTATAGTGACGAGTGCATGCCGGGGACGCAAAGTTTGTCTCGTCAGTTACAGCAATCAAAATGACAGACTACGGACAGTACTGGTAGCACGAGATAACCTAGTTGTAATAAGAATACACGAACACGGTTACAAAATACCTGAAGGCAGACTGTCAACAAGCACGTGCACAAGGTGTTTGCCCATACTGTACGTTTAGCAGGTTAAATTTCGACTAACATAGGAGACGGCCAGGACAGGGTATGCACAGTCTATGATGGGCAGGTACACAGGACCCACTCATGTGAAGTGTTAAAAGGGAATGGCTGTACAGCGCCCAGCACGGTAGGTACCCAGTCACGCCAAACGCACGGAAGGAAGTCTTGCAACACAGTGCAAGACAGACCAACTCAAAGGTCACCGCAAATTTCGAATCGAAAATAATGGTTTCGGCGGATTGACGGTTTCTCTCGTATGCAGCAGAAGTGGAGTCATTTCCCAATCAACGCTCAGGCAAAGCGTTGCAAGACAGCTCCGGCTGGTTAAGAAGAGCAAAAAGACATCAGCGCTAACCACGGATGTTGTATCAAGAGGACAACGCCGTCAGTGGGTAGCAGCAAAGGAACCAGGACGACAAAATGGACGGGTGCGACGTCATTACACTGCGCCACAAGCCACAACAGCATGTTGCCGATGTTAGAGACAACTTGATCCGCCTATAACAGCAAATAAAGACCAACCACAGCGAAATGCCAATTTCAGTTCCACAGTGCTCAAATACTGACCCACGCAACTGCCGATTATGCTGCAATTCGCGCCAACTTTGGAACTGCCAAACTTCATTACGATACATTCCACACTACAACATGGATTTACGGACCATCAGTCGCGTGACGAAGCCACCCTCAATAACCCAGAACAACCTGGCTTCAACGCCGAACATGTCAAGCAGATAACCGCCACCCGGGCAACCACTCAGGGAAGAAACAGTCCGATAACTTTCCATTCTTTCTTACAACGCTGACTAGCAATCCAAGTGCAGCACTGTCAGTAACATAAAACTACAAAACTGACAGTAACACTTTTCATAATACATTAATTAAATTCGTTAGTACTTCGTTCTGTATAATTTCTTTCGTGTTATAGTTAAATGTAAACACACTCTGCATACAAATTAAACAAGGCCGGGGGCATACACCACCAGAGTACACGTAACGCAGAAACCAGGGCTGTGCAGTCGGTACACAAAACTTCCGACTCCGACTCCACGATCTTTAAAACTCCGACTCCTTCATAAAAGCTCAATATGTATTAATAACGGTAAACCTATACGACATGTCATCACCAGCACGTGAATCATCATGCTAGTGTTTAGACTTATAACCTATATTTAAGTATAAGTCTAGTGGTTACTGTAGCTATCAGGGCTCTGCAGTTGGAGTATCTAGTTAAGATTTTAGACTGAGGTCGGAGTCGGTACATTTTTACTGACTCCGACTCCACCTAAACTTCCTTCCGACTCCGACTCCACAGCCGTGGCAGAAACTGGGGAAAGATCCACGCTAATTCCGATTAAACATCTTGTCCATAGGGAAGACCGGGTTCACTTGGCAACGTGGGTAAGTTAGCATAATGTTAGCAGATCCTGCCGTCTTTGTAATAACTCAATACGTGTCAGCCAGCAGAACTGCACCTTCTGGGGTACGGAAGATAGTGGCAGTGTGCTGAGATCTGTTTCGGAAGCAACAGTTCACTGCTTATGTTTTGCACATCGCCGAGCAATTTAGCTGTAACTTGGTAAACGCGTGTTACTGAGAAAGTGACTAAAGCTTCAAGTTACCGCATGTGGTTACATAGTAGCCATACGCGTGGCGGCACGACTGGAGAGTAATTGTCTTCCATGTGAATTCAGTCTCAGAGGAAACTAACCTCAAAGTTTCCGGTTGTTGTCGCATCGAGTTAGCACATTTGCTACGGGCACGCTGGCTCAATGTGCCAATTCACGCCGCCATCATCATAGCAGGATTCTGCACGCTTACTACGTTCGTCAATTATGCCCAGAGTAGACATATAAAACGAGACAGGCACTGTACGTATGACGTAACAGTGAGGCGCGTTCGCGTAACCACCGTTAACGTGAAAAAGCAATAAGTATTACATATTTTCAGTGTTTGTCTGTAGCCTTAGTTATCCAGCATGCAAAGCGCATGCGCCATATTGTATTGCCATCTGTGGCCTGTCCGGCTGTACCATATTTATGTACATTACCTCAAACGGCACGATTTTCGGAAAAAAGTTGCTGAACACACAATATGTAGTTTCATTTTATCTACAACTTTTGTCCGAAACATTTCTCATTCTAAGGTGAAGTAAGGGAGATATTGTCATAAATGCGCACAGGTCTTCATGTAAAGTGCCCGTTATTCTTATTAGATTTTAATTAAACTTGAATTGCCTCGACAGATTTTCGAAAAATACTCAAATATCAAATTTCATGAACATCCGTCCAGTGGTACCCGAGTTCTTCTATGCGGACGGAGAGACATACTTGTCGAAGCTAGTAGTCGCTTTCCGCAATTTTGTGAACGCGCCTAAAACGCGGAAGTGCAAACACTGCCCCAGATGCAGCTATTCGAGCCGTCAGAACTCCTGAAGTACAGCACGACAAGGAATGCAGCAAGACTTAGCAGTCCTGTTCGGCTGTTTACGAGACACTGCATCCAGCCTCTGACGAGGATATATATGGCTTTCACTGAATCCGGCCATCAACATTAGGTACAATAAAGCTCGCAAAGTGAGTAGACCTATGCCTTGTGGCTTTTAATGTGACGTACAAACGACCAGAAAAATAAACGAAAAAACTTGCCATATCTAAGAACTTGATCGGACAACGACATTAAAATTTCTCAAAACCTTTTACCGTTTAAATTTTCTAAAAACACTCTTAATGTTATTTATGTGCAGATTTTATGTCATTCATTTTCGTGCATATGATCAATAAAGCAAAACAGAGCCAACTTATGCACAGTGTTATTGTTTATTTATTTATCTTTTTTGTTCATCTTCTCCCCGACATGTTTCGGCAAGTAACTAGCCGCCTTGATAATGGCATAGTTACTTGCCGAAACATGTCGCGGAGATGATGAACAAAAAAAAAGATAGATAGATAAATAAATAAACAATAACACTGTGCATAAGTTGGTTCTGTTTTGCTCTTATGTGCAGATGTGCGGTGACAATTAACAGAAATTCTGAGGCATTAATAAAACGGGCATCAGACATGGACTATGGCTTGTCTGGGGAGACAATGAGTGAAATCCGAGAGTGTTGGGGGGGCGGGGGCGGGGAGGGGGTTCTGTCCTATATGGCGTGCGGGCACCGCTGCACAGATGAAAATCTACGCTCCCGGCATGGTCGAAAAAACTGCAGTGTTTCTTTTTCCTCATGTTGAGGGGTGGATTGACTGGGATTCGAACCCAATCATTGTTCGGCTACACGGTATGATCGCTGATACTAGGACACAGAATGACAAGACGGACGGACGGACGTTTTCTCTACGTAAGGTGTTCTTCTCTACTATTCAAAGAACACCTAAAAAAAGACTGCAGACTATTCTATCGCCGATCCCAGTGGCCGCGCGGTCTCAGGCGTAGGTCTGCGGCCGAGCGCTTGCTGGGGTCGTGGGTTCGAATCCCCCCCCCGGGGCATGGATGTTTTGTCTTGTACAGTGTTTGTGTTGTCAGGTAGAGGTCTCTGCGACGGGCCGATCCCTCGTCCAGAGGAGTCCTACCGACTGTAGTGTGTGCTTGAGTGTGATCAAATGAAATTACAAAAATCCTCTACACCTCCTGTGCACAAGGACGTAGAAGAGCGAAGGACTAGGAAAGAAAGGACTATTCTATCCACGTCCCTCTGGTCTCATCAAATATACTGACGTCATACCTCAGTCAGTGCTAGTTAACAAAGACAGTGCACAACTCTAAAACCTACTTTCTGTTTCAACAGCAATGAAAGACGAGAATGGATTTCGCTCGCGACGTGTACGATCTGGATCTGACCACGACAGGCTGAGCCACTCGTGGATGCGGCAAACCACAAACTGACTGCAAGGGTAAAATAAAAGCAAGGAAAGGAGAGGATAAAGTGCTGCAGTGCGGTCAGCGATCCGGAGCAGCGCCGGATGAATAACATGCTGCCAGCTCAACGTGCATGGCAACTTCAAGTGAACGGAGATCCCACGACACTGTGCCACGATGTGACTGACGAGGATCGCACAAAATCGCCACTGCCTGGAAGATTGCAGAATGGATGGCCTGTGAATGCAACGCAGTGCAGGCATCGCTCGGCACTGTACTGGCGGCCATCTCGTACGTTGCGAGTGCCAGCACACGACGGCGACTTTACACTACACTGACACAAAATCTGACACTGCCACACGGATGGAGGATGCAGGTGTTCTGTCTTGCTACGCTTGCAGCGAGGTTACTGGCGCCCAAACTGTAGACGCAACGTACCCCTTCACCTGCATCGCTAAAGGAGGCCCGGAACATTCTTCTGGACTCCTCAACCCTTGAGGATGAAGGGGGTATGTTCCGTTGACATGTCCGGAACCAGTAACCTTGGCACACAGAATAACCCAGAACTTAATCATTAACCCTGGCAAAAGGCCTAACAACCCAGAAGACCCGAATCGGTAAACCTGGTACACAGCCTAACAACCCACAAGACCTGAGCCACTAACCCTGGTACACAGCCTAACAACCCACAAGACCTGAGCCACTAACCCTGGTACACAGCCTAACAACCCACAAGACCTGAGACACTAACCCTGGCACACAGCCTACCAACCCACAAGACCCGAGCCACTAACCCTGGCACACAGCCTAACAACCCACAACACCTTAGACACTAACCCTGGCACACAGCCTAACAACCCACAACACCTGAGCCACTAACCCTGGTACACAGCGTGGCAACCCAGAAGACCTCCAACATCACACTGTATGCAATCCTTTGGTGCGCAGTGGACTGACGGCACGTCAGGTGGCAATGTGTGGAGGCTGTTACGTTCAACAGCTTTCATTATCTTCTCGTAAAAATATTATATTGCAACAAAATTCTTAACTTCGACTAATAAAAAAATTTATTTTCCTCACAGACACTAGTTATCAAGAAGCAGTAGGCCGTGTCATGTTTCAAGAGGTTAGTCGCCAACATCTCATGACGGTGAACAGTGTTCAGTCCCAGGCCAGTCCACATGAAATTTGTCAATCCCTGTTAGAAGTGGCTTCAAACATCATTTTCAATTCATAAGTTCTTCAAGCAACATCTGCCTAAATTGTGTCTCGGCCTGTGGGTAAGCAGAACTGACGCCGGGATCCTTGCATGGTCGTCAGTGACGCAACTTCGGAGACTTCCTGTACCATTACACGATACGTCATGCAACTCTGTCGTTGCCTTTCTGTTTTGTTTTGAAGCGTCGAGTGGTGGTCAACCAATCAGCAGCGCTGAGCAGTCCTTCGTCGCCAAATTATTGTAATGCGGGAAGTCACTCTTCATCGTTTACTTATCCTTCGAAAAAATTGATCACACTGTTTTGTTAATTTGCACAGTTTTGAAACTCCGTGTGTTACGAGTCACCCTGAACACCTCTGACAGTTACCCCCGGTTACTCTGGAACTGACATGCAAGGGTGACGCACCAAAACCTAGTGGGACATACAGCAACCACTGGCTTCTAAAGAACTAAACAGTTGCAATTCGCCACTGCAAGACAGAGGGGCATTCACATGACTGACGCACTTTTAAGGCATCGCTCGAGAGAGACGACAGACAGACAGATCAATTGGTTTCCATAGCTCCGCACCGTTTGGCCCTGCCCTCGACGAAAGCCTAACTTCGGCCAACAAACCGTGCACGACAGATCACCTTTTAAATGCACGAAACATGAGATCTCAAAAATATCAAATCATAAATCTGCCACAGTTTGCCATGTTTAACGTTGCGGTTACGTTCGTGACAATCACAACGTCCAAACAACATGGACTGCTGAATGACAGTGTGGTCTAATCAATAAAAACGTGGCCTGCTGAATGACAGTGTGGCCCGATCAATAACGTGGCCTGCTGAATGAGTGTGACCTGATCAATAACGTGGCATGCTGAATGACTGTGGCCTGCTGAATGACAGTGTGGCCTGATCAATAACGGAGTGGCCTACTGAATGACAGTGTGGCCTGACCAATGACAAAGTGACCTGCTGAATGACTGTGGCCTGCTGAATAACAGTGTGGCCCGATCAATAACAAAGTGGCCTGCTGAATGAGTGTGACCGGATAATTAACAAAGTGGCCTGCTGAATTACAGCGTGGCCTTATCAATAACAAAGTGAGCTGCTGAATGACAGCGTGGCCTGATCAATGACAACGTGACCTGCTGAATGACATTGCGGCCTTATCACTAACGTGACCTGCTGAATTACAGTGTGGTCTCATCAATGACAACGTGACCTGCTGAATGACAGTGTGGCCTGATCAACAACAAAGTGGCCTGTTGCACGAGTGCGGCCCGATCAATCACAAAGCTGCCTGTTGAATGAGTGTGTGTGGCCTGATCAATAACAGTGAGGCCTGCTGAAGAACAATGTGGAATGCTCAACAAGTGAGACCTGCCAACCAAGTGTGGCCTGCCGAAGAACAGTTTGGCCTGATGAACACCGTTGACTAACAATAGACTATGTTATTGTAGTGGCCATGGACTGACCGCGGTTTATTGCCCACGTGTTGCAACTCACTCTCAAGACGGTATGGCGCCTCTCTGTCCGTCAATTAATATTTACAGCTCGACTACGATTTTATGGGAACACATCTGTATGGGCTTCTGGCATTTAGCAACAGACGCAACTGCGGACAGGTCCTTTTGGAGTGACACCTGCCAGACAGCATGGCCCCCCTCTGAAGTGTTCATGTACAGGGTCCAGGCATAATGATGGTCTAGTTAAGTGCTCAGTGCTTTCACGCATACTCTTGTATGTCTTGACTGAAGAAAATCATGACTTCCCAAGAGCAACACCATCCACAAGTGCACTTTGTTGCAGAGGATCCACTTATGTACGCCGAACACCACCAAAAATGAGGCAGCGTTATTTCCGCGTGTTTAGACGAAAACACTACACTGGAAGTTCGAGGGTGTGCAGTCACGTGTTCGATGTTTTGGCATAACATATCTCCACACCACGGACGCCCCGACGCTATTTCGACATCTACTGACGACGCCCCACGCATCAGCGGCCGCTCTGCTTGCCCTGACTACACAGCACACCGCTTTCGCCTTCAGCACTGTATCGTCACTTCAAGCTATCCCTGTCGATGCCGTCACTCTTTTAACGACAACAAATCCACGCCCCGACAGTAGCACAGCGTCAGCGCTTGGCTGAGTACCCGTCGCGTCTCGGCCACCGCGGAGACGCTGAGCAACAGCGATTTCACACTGCGATACAAACCTACAGTTGCATGTCAGTCCTTCCTTGGATTCGTCATCAACTTCGTTAACTCAATGGTGCATGTGACAATCTATTCAACACCACACAACACAACTGTGCTTAAGACAATGCACGTGTCTAGGCAATTCTCCTAGCATAATGGCAGCCTGATGATCAATCGTGACATGAGGTTCTATTAAAACAAATTATGGGTGCAAGCTACAACATCTGGCGAAGAGAAAATGCCATCATTACTGGACAACCACTCTCGCCCTGTTATGGCCAGTTCTACACCTTTGGGTTTCAAATATACCGTATCCTGGTTGTTATGCAGGAGAGGAGCCACAGTTACTGCAGTTGCGTTCGGTGTGAGGTCTAAATATTCGGACTTGACTGACTTCTTTGGACAAACGTGCTAACACCACTTTATCAAGGATTATGCACCATGGATTCTGTTAATGAACAGTTCGAATCAAATATCAAAATATAAATAAATACTTAAATATGGAAATATAAATGTGAATATCTGAATGAGACTGGCCTACTCATATATATGTTTGCCTGCAACATCAGACAGATATTTACATGACATGAAAAACATTTACATTAAAAGTATTTATAATTGGTCTAGATTTTAAATATTTTTAACAGTTTTAACTGAAAACATTTTTGACTCCACACATGTGCAAATCTTTACCAGAATCTGCCAGTTATATTCCTTGGTTGGAGACCTCCCTGCTGATGATCATGCAAAGGCCGAAACATGTAGAAGGCACAATGTAAAGTGACAAATGACTGTTTGTTGTTGATTGTGTAATTGCTGGATTAAATGCTGTACGCAGGATCACATGTCTTTCAGGTCTTTGGTATCTACACTGACTCCCTTACTTAAATTTAGTGAAAAATGTTTTCAGATCTTAATGATAAATCTCACCATTCCATTACAATTATGCAGTTCAAATAAATCCAAAAGACAATCTCGTCCTCCTAGTGTTGCATATTCCACGTACCTATAACTCAGTGTTTATTGACCACCACCAAAACCACTTATTTTATATCACACATTCTCCAAAATGTTCCAGTTCTAACTGAACACTTGGACAACTCACTTCCCTTGAAACTGTAATCTCCCTGGTGATGGTTCAGGTAGAATCAAAATACGTTGGAGAATGAATGATATAAAATAACAGGCACCTGATATGTTATGCTGTTGGTCGTTAATAAACACTGACAACCACGATGTTTGAGATCTCAACCTGTCATTATCACCCCAACTGTTTCAACATTTCATGACAGGTTCTCACAAATCAGAATGGCACCACACAGCTGGCAGGTAAGCTTCCCGCACTTCCCTTATACTGTGCAGACCACACTCATCTCAGTCAAGTTCTGTCTTCCATTACGTTGGATTGAATACCTTCATGCTTGATGGAATAAGCCTCTCCTTCAATCATCCAATGCTTCCAAAAGATGTCATCAGATTATTAAAAACAGACTTCCCTGCTTTGTGCTTTTGGGGATTGATTTATATTTATATTAGTGGCACCTCATAAATTCATATAATCTAACAAGTGTTTTGCAGTGAAAATGGATTGTGACATTCATGATGGATTTAGTGGTCCCAACTAATCACAGACATAAAAAATCCATGCATGCATGCATCTCTCCACTACTGGCAAGGCCATCTTTAGGAACACTCCCCCCCCCCCCCATAGTAAAAAAAAGCCTGTTCCATGAACACATACGAGGCACCTAACTTCTCCACAAAGTGGCACAAAAACTCCACTAAAACCAAAGCCTGTTTTCCTTTGGGTAATTCCACTGTGTAAAATTCAGAAAATCAACAGAGCACTTCAATTTATACAACTTATGTAACAGATAAGGTGGTTACATGTCTTGGACTTCCCTCATAAGAAACATTAACTACACAGCACACACTGTGTTCAGTAATGACAATACACCGTCACTGAGAAAATTTGATATCCAAACATTTCTTTTCGTTGCAACTTTCAAATAAAAATCCCTAAAAATTCATATTACAGTTTGTTCGCTTTTCTTCTTCTATTTAAAATTAATGTAAGTAAAAATGATAAAGTATCTTTGTTGGTATTTCAAATATGAATTACTCCCATATGTCGTTCTTTAGCCTGTGCATATGACAATGACTTACCAATAACGATATTAACTATTATACATACATATACTTGTATGTAGGGTCCTTAGTTTAACTTGGTCATATTGCCGATCACTTCCTATCAGTTTGCTTACCACACCGAACCTGTGTGACTCAGCAAGCCACTGCACCTGCATTATTACATGCAGATCTTATTCTCTGCAGGCATTGACAGTCAGCCTTCAGTCACAATGGCAATACCAGTGGAAAATTGTGTGTTTCTGAATGATAGACATGTCAAAAATCAATCCCACTCCGCCGAAGTGTCATCATAAATTGAGACAGAGTTTTTGTGACACATCTATTCCTAACACAAAAATTTACAAACACTATATGAGAGAAGGCTTCAAACAATAGGTGGCATTCCAAATGACAAGATAACACACAGAAGACATACAGTAACAGAGAAAAGAAGTACATAGAATTGGTATCACTAGGAGACATTTCCAAGAAAATTGTTAGTTTCACATGCACAGTAAACAGATCTGTCTACATCACCAGCACAAGTTGCCAAAAAAACTGCCACATTTACATTCATACAAAACAACTGCAGTTCGCACACCCTACAACAGAGACCACGAATCACAAGCACATTTTGTGAAATCATGCCTTCATGCAGTGCACAAGGGATAAATAAACCCCAGCTTTTCAGAATAACAGTTTTTGCCATGTCAAATCACACATTGCCATTAAATGACGCTATGCCTGGTGTGTACCATTCTACGAGTGCAACTAGAATCACAGAGCCCATTTTTGCAGAGACCATAAATTCACACCGATATGTTATACGTTCTCTAATATCACTTTGTGAACACCCGTTCAATTATGATGAGACAATGCATGCCTTTTTTCAGCATGACAGTGCAACACTTCACACCATTTTTGATCCTATTCATTATAACAAGAAAACCTGCAGTGAAGAAAGCATTCAGAATAGCGTGTTCTCATTTTCTACAGCAAAACTTCAACATGCAATGAACAGCATGCTCATTGCATATGCCATGTGTGTGCAAACAGAAGAAAACCATTTCCAGTACCTTTGTTTCTTGTGGTGAATAAAAACCTAACATTAAATTCAACTTTCCATCACCTTCTTTAAATGTGGTGAGTAAAATCATCGTATTAACTGTGACACAGTGAAGTAAAATGTGTAGACCACAACACACAGCAAATTTAAATAGTGACAAGGGCTGTGCTGCCTGCTGTCATGCAAAGTGATCCATGAAGTCACCAACAATATGGACCGAACTAAAGACCCTGTCTATACATCTCCACACACATAATATCGCATGTCCATTGCACCCTAGTTGCCATGGTTACCATGGTCACTGGGTGTTCTCTGTCAGGAACATGCTGAGGCAGAAGAAACTGCTGAGCATGCAGTATACAACATAACATAGCAGAAGATAGCAGCACTCCAGTACATGAGATGGACACCTGGTTTGCTCTAAGAATACAGAAATAACAAATGAAAGATACAATGGAGTAGCACAAGAGTATCATAGTGGCTTATCATGTGGCAGGGTAGTGGATATACTCTGTCTCCCTTCTGTCAATTTTTATAGCATACAACACACATGTATCTCCTATGTGCTGAGCATATTATTATCTAAAACAGAAATAAATTTTATTGTAAGACATCCCCGTTGGTGGACTGATTGTAAGAGTATATTTTATTTAATTCTACAATCAGACCGAACAAGTCGTGTGTTGAACGACTTGTTGGGTCTGATCATAGAATTAAATAAAAAAATACATATACTTATAAAAGAAATCAAACACAATATGTAATAATGCATAGGCCTACAGTATAAATAAAACTCACTCATTAAATTACAAAGAATAAAACTGAGAGAAGGATCTGGCCCAAAGGTAGAAACCACAAACCAGTAAGCCAAGAGAAATGGCAACTAGAAATATCAGTGAAAGAACCACAGGTCACACACATACTAAAATCATGCAATTTTAGAACTTATAAAACAGTATTATTGATATTATTTTAATTACAACAGTTACTTTATGCACACGTTTGCCTCGTAGGTACACATAAGTAATATATAATATTATTACTGGTACGCCATTGTCATACACAAACGCAACATCACACAATATAATACTAAATTTACATAAAGAATATTTTAACATTTCTTACTTTAACTAATTTCAAATGGTTTCAAAAATAAGAAAACAACTAAGAAAAACTACTTCAATATAAATCTTCAGTACTTGTACTTTGTATATAGCCTAAAGCTTACAATGTAAAGGTGTGCTTGGATCACAAACTGGCAAATATTTTGAAACACTAAATCGGGGATGCACAAATCCCGGGTGACAGGACACCTGAACAACTAAATTTTGTATGGTGGTAGCTAACATTTGCAGGTCCTCAGTACCAAATTTGCTTGGTGTCAACCCTCTGGAACCAACAATTTGCAGGTGGTTCTTATTTTTGGAAAATGTGTGGACTCCTGCAGTCAGTTCAGCTATAGCATCACTTCATTACTTATCCACAGGCTTTGCAACTTTCAAGAATGTAAAGAGACAGACATGTGCACTAACACACTAAGTATCCTTTGCCACCCATTCCTGCTGTGTAGAATGTACACATACTCAGCATACAATGCCACATACTAACAACTACACTTCTGTGCCACACGATCACCACTACATTACACAATTACACAAATCATTCCTATTTTGTAGGTAACAAATATACTTCTGTTATAACAGTTTAAGAGGAACAAAAGACCGTGTTTCCACACAACCAGCCAAACTACCACATTTTTCTGCTACAGTTGCCAATCACTGCAATAACACCCTAGGCTTGTTTTCAGAACACATGCGTTGTAACTCTCAACTGGATAATTAGCTAACTTCTGCGATGTTTACCACGACTGTTGAAAGTGGGTCCTAGTTACTTCAGGAATAGCACCTAGAAATAAGTTATGCTCCTGTCTTCCAGTTCATACCTACTTAACCTGCACGGCCATTTTTCTGATCTTTTTCAATATGATTTGGTGTCAGAATAGAATAGGAACCTAACAATCAAAACTCACCATTTTACTTATTGGATCAGTTACCACCTTGCACACAAATTTTACCAGGACCTAATTATGTATACACTCAATTGCTCAATTTTACAGCTAGCTTCAAAGTTTGGTGGTACTAAATATGTAAAGGGGAAAATGAATGACATGCAAAACGGATAACACTGTGATTGTTTCTGCTATGCTGTTCAGTCTTTTGATTACCACATTTTCTAGAAACGGTAAAAATTACTAATATTTCACAGGAATATAATGCCTTTCCCCAGTATGACAAAGTAATATACTACAAAATGTGACTTACGTACAGATATGAAAGCAAGGTTTGATCAGTAATGTGACTATTCCGCTTCCTCCCCCTCCCTCCACGCTACACCAAATAACGAACCGGTGTTTGCGGTTGCCACTTCTCGTCAGAGAACGAATAGTGCATGAAGAATCCTACACATCTCATGTTCTGAGCTCACTAAAGATCCCAAATAGTCTGAACACCTAACGAAAATCAGGGTTGTAGTAAGAACTCAAAAACGAAAGAAACGTATCTGTTTGTTGTGAAATAATGCTATGCTGTACTGAAATCGAATCGCCATTTCAGACGTAATACATCTGATGTTAAAAACAGCTCACTTTACATGTAAGTTCACGTATGTGTGCATTCAAACTGCGCTCATTCAGGCATAAAAATGAACGGAAACGATTCAACCTTGTACTATTGAGGTCAGGCTTCACCTTCAGATTCACACAAGGTACAAAAAACATTATACTTCTCCTGTAGTAAACAAAGCCACTTAATAATTACAATGAAAGAAGTTCCGATTGGAAATATTTCATTTGTACTGTAAGGCATAAACTTTCCTGCCGTCAACATGACTCCGCTGCACAGCAACAGCTACTTACGTTGACGTACGATTCCAAAGAAGTTGCACTATTGAAAGGCTTTCACACCACTATTTCACTTTATTATGAACACGAAACAAGCAGCACCGATTAGGTCACAAACCACAATATGGTCTAACCGCACAACCTACCACACTTTCGACAAAACTCAACTAACACCTTTCCAATGTAAACACATCGCACGTCTGCCTACAGTACTGATGCAGGGTTGCCACTACACTCGTCACACTACTGTAGTTATACTATTTGCTGGCAGACGATGTGAAAATGCATCAAGTATATGTAGCTGTGAATTTGGATTTCATAACTGTAATACACATAAATCTGTTACTGCCACATTATTGTAGCAGTTTTAAAGTTTCTGCGTCATGGCAGGTGTTCGATTTTAAATGTGATTAAAAAAACTAATTCTCCCGCAGTCTTTTGGCTGCAACATGAACTCCACATTTTTTAAACAAGTGACATGTTTCAAACACGAGGCCAGGAAAAGCATCACAATATGCGCTTCTGAAAACAAACTAAAGAATAGTATTTAAACATACTTGTACAATCGAGCATCGCTGTTTTCTTACCACTTCCAAGACAAGCTTCGCCATTTCGTTGGCAGATAGCAGGAGCAACATGAAGGCCAAAACAACGGGCTCCTTTAGAATATGGTACAGCAGTTCCGACTATCTACAGTATGTGGCGCTGGTATGGTGATAGTGACTATTTTGGCAGTTTCCCGTGCGCGGCGCTGTTATGTCGCTGCCCGTCGGATGCTTCCACACGTTCAATATCTGTGTGCACAGGAACAAACTTATTTGCAAACTTTAGCAAAACTTATTTACAAACAGATCGCCGACCATATTTGCGGATCATCGGCAAACAGTCGACGATCAGTTCCGTGTCCATGTATGCTACTGAAGTTCAAGACATCATGTCGTACAGCGAATGTGTGGCTGGGATTTGTACTGCCCATGTATTTCTCTTAAATGAAAGGCGCCGACGAAGAAATTGGAGACGGTGGTGGACTTGATACTTTCTGAATAAAGGGACTGGGTATGGAGAAAATCTGGCATATTTGAAACTAGAAGATGGGGCTGGCTTCAGAAATTTTGTCAGAATGACACTTTCGGATTTTGAAATATTGCTACAAATAATTGGTTCCAAAATATCAGGAACAGAGACAAAGTATCGAACGCCGATTCCTCCGTCCATTAGATTAGCCGTTACAGTTAGATATTTAGCTGCAGGTGAGTCTTTTACTAAGGGCCTTCTTCAGAGAACTCCCGCTTCTCTTGGAATCCACCAATTTCTTGGGTTCTGTGTGAAACTGCATTTTCAACGCCTGTATTTTCTTCTCTACCTCCACCGCAATAACATTGTATTTTGTAGCCAGAATATCACATGCATCAACTATGCATTACTTTTGCCTGACCTGACCTAACATACCCTAACCTAGCTGTCATCCTCAGGGTGTTCGTCACAAAGGAATATAATAAGATCGTAAAATCAGGTTATATGGTTAAAAGTACACCCCCCACACAACGCACAATACACACTGTAACATGACGAGATCCATATTTGATCAATGGAGATGCTTCTGTGCACAGTTCACATGAGCTTAAACAACTATAAACACCAGAAGTGACTGTTTCATAACTTGCAATATTTTAACATCACAGTATTGTAAATTATAATTGTGGAATTGGTATGTTTTGGGTTTTTAATGTTGGATCTTTTAGCCATGTAAGTTGATGTGATGATATTGTAATCCTTTGTGACGAACGGGGGGGGGGGGGGGGGGGGGGGGGGGGGGGGGGGGGGGGGGGGGGGGGGGGGGGGGGGGGGGGGGGGGGGGGGGGGGGGGCGGGGGGGGGGGGGNGTCGAAACATATGAAGGGGTGTTTAGTATACATTATATATGTATTCTATCTCATGCATTTGTTGGTTATTATGAAGACTGAAATGTGATGCACAGTGTATATAATATAAACTGTTCTCACTTGTCCACATTCTGAGTGTTTGCTTGCCTGTGGTGCATGACACACTAATGACGTGTTTGCAAACTGATCGCGTTTTCCATCCCCAGCAGAAGACAAGAAACACAGCACATTTGTTTGTAGATTGTCTGTGAACATACTGCCAACAGCCCATATACATTAAATAAACTTGTTTGCAAACTGTTTACAAATACATGTTGGTATACAATGTTTGCAGGTCTGGACAGGCCCTTAGACGTACTGGACATGAACTCACTTCCCATCATCAACATCAGACACTTATTTTACCAAACTCTAAGCTTGACTGTAACCTCTTTCTCCATCTGACTGCTGCCTAATAGTACTTTAACTACAGAGTCACAATTCTTTATTGTGATATTGATATTAGCTTTTTTACAGGGTAGTGCATACATTAATATACAGCTTCTTGAATGCAGGTATACCAACACATGTACACACTGCTTGATCAGTAGCCATATTTTTCATTCAGTTTTGTTCTTCCATCACCTGTTTGACCCTCTGGAGGAATCCACACTGAATACTTAGGGTCTGAAGGATCGTGATCAGCTTTGTGCTGCACTGCCTGTAAATGAAAACACTAATCAGCATTCGGCCCAGAGCTGATGGCAACTGATGGCTGCAACTGTCAAACATCATAACTCACTGGACGGCCCTCGTAAACTGTGACAAATGTCTCACACAGTACATAAACAGAACTCATGGGACATATCCCTCTGTCAATTTGAGATTTCCACAGCAGTATTTTTGGGGATTCAGTCTTCTGTCACGTGATTGTCAATGAATCAGTATTTTCTAACATTTTGAAGGAACAGAATGCCTTGACCTTCAAGGGCCAAGGGGTCTCTGAAATGAAGAAACACTAACCTAGTGACACAGCATTATATTCCAGAAGGTTTGAATCCTTACATTACGCTGCCAGCATACGTACGGTAGTGTACTGGCAGACAACAGTATTGAACATCTAGGTACTAATATCCAAGATGTACTCAGTTATATTCTAGAGAAAATGGTGATATGTTATGTAATGTATGCCTAGTAACAATTTGGGTGTGATACTCTACTATGACCTCTATGTTTCTGAAGTTGTGAGATGATGCACCATAAAAGTCTCAAACATGGGAAGTCCCAATAATGTTTAGTGGAATGCTCTGAAGATCAGATTTAATTAAAATCCACGTAGTTGTTCTGAAGTTGTTTGTTACATGCAGACAGACAGACAGAAGGAGACAGACATGGTAACACTGATAGACGTATGCAAGTTTTGTAGTTTACAGACTGGTGTAATTGAGGATTTTGGTCTTGTGGGACATGACTCAGCAATGTGTCCCATCCCAGAAGATCAGATTCTGATAGACATTTCTATTGCAAAAATACACTGCAAAAACACTAAAGATGTTATTCCATACCATACAGAGTTGTTCATATGAAGAGGAAAGATTATGGCACAGACTACAAAATGGATATTTGGCTGAAATCACTGTATAACTTACTAATATAGTGAAAATGTATGCACAGCTAACAAACATCACTGAAGGTTCCGCCTTCTCAGTGCTGTCTTTCAAGCTCTGAATTCCAGTACACTTGCAATGAGGTAAATAAAACTCAGTGGTAAATTTTACATACAAACTGTTGTCAGTAAAGAGAACTTGCATTCAGAGGTTTCCTCATACACGTAAGAGTGAATTTCCATGAAGCTGTGTGTAGCGAAGCTCATCATTCATTCAGAGTATGTGTGTGCGCGCGCGCGTGTGCGTACTGCTGATCTGGTAAGTGTGTTAGATTTCAGGCTTCCACCACAGTGTAGATGAGGCATCTGCGCTACTGAAATGTTATGTGGCATACGGTGGTAACTGGTTACTGACATTTTGGGAAAACCTATCAGTTCCACATTGCTTAACTCTTCAGGATGGGACTGACAGATTGTCCCATAATGTTCGTAACGAGCTACCAACCTCTGCTACGTAACATCCCAGATGAGAGAAGGCCTCATTCCCGTAACTGTCTGTTGAGATATAATGCAAAATGGACTGCATTAAAGCCTTAAAAATAACTATGGGCACAGTCAATAAGTCAATGAAAACAGTCATTCTAAGGACAGAAATTAAGCAAAAACTGTTTAAGGAAAAGTACCCACAAGTTTTAGTTTATGTAAGTTGGGGCTTACATAACCTGGGCCTTATCTACAGAGTGAACAGAAGCAGTCAACAATCACCTTTTAATTTACACACAGCATGCCACTAAATACTTCACTTGTCATCATGACTGCATGATTTCATCACAATGTCATTACACTATTTACACTGTACACTAATAACTGAATGACATGCAGTGAAACCCTGTTAAGAAATTCTGAAAATTCCAAAAAATCCTACTTCTCAAGTGGGAAATTTCTTAAAAGGGTAATTTTAATGAAATGGGAAAATTTTTGTGCTTTTTTATCCTGACTCCTTAGGTGGGAAATTTTCTTAACCGGGTTTTTCTTAAGTGAGTTTCACTGTATTTTGATTACTTAGCAGTTATAGTCAAGTTTGCATGTATTGTACCTATATATATATATGATGCAATTTTCCTTGCATTTGTCACAGTAGCATGTACAGTAAAAACAACTAATTAAAAAATGACAGGTTAAGGAACTGCTTCAGATCATGATGATGTCTAGCCTTACTCAAGCACATGAAAATTTTGGAGGAACATGCCCATTTAATATTACAAAGGACAACTCGCATAAAGAGAGTAATAACTAACAGTATTTGACTGGTGTGCTCTGTGACAGTGAGGACTTAATATACTGTATTAACAAAAACAGCACAATGCTCCCATAAAATACCTTCTTTTTTCTTTGGAGTATCCTCCTTTCATTCCTGTTCTTCTTCCCCGCTTGTTGTTTCTCCTTATCATCACACTGTTGCTTTGTAACTTCCACATGTGATGTGGTTTCAGGCTTCTGTGTGAGTGATGGAAGCATTACAGGCCCAAAAACTTTGGTCTTTTGATTACATGTAAGTAAATGTCTGGGATCCTCAGACTCCAAATTATCTGCTTCCATCTTTCCTTCATTGTCTGGAACAGTAATATCTATGTTCATGAAGCGGTAATATATAGAAGACACTGATCTTCTGCGATGTGACATATCATAATTTTGTCAGTGATTTCTGATATTTCAAACGAATGTATTGCCTTCATCCACAAGGCTAACATCAACCGAAACCCCTGAGGACGAAATCAATGCATCCCTCCAAAATGTCCGAACCACTTACCCAACCACACAGTGTCACATCCCAGAAGACTGAGATCCTCAATAACGCTGCTGTTGAAACCCCAAAACTTGCAAAGTAAAGCATATTTTGTAAACTTATGGTTTACAAAATTAGGCTGGGTTGCCCAGTCAGTCAAATGACTGTCAAGCATGGCAGGTAATTTCTTCCTTGCTTGCATGTCAACACTGGCTCACATAACAGCCTTCTGTCTAAAGGGCACCATAGTATGAAGCTGACTACTTACCTCCATCTGCTAGAAAGGTCTAGACAGCTTTCACATTAATGTATACTGCCCCAGTAAACCTCCGACTGCACAGAAAGTCTCTCCTGTTTTCCAACTATCTTACCTTTGCAATTTCTTGAACTGAACACATCAACCCACAGACAGAGTGGCACACAAAAAAGTAGCCTGGTCATAGTGACAGTGGCAATGACAGTTTTATTAGTAACAAAAGGACAACAAATGTATTACATTTGAAAAGTTATTTTGTTGTCATTAACCCTTTACAGACGAAGCGTATCTGTTTTATATAAGGACTCAGTGCGTACCATGCTGTAAACACTCTCCACTTCGGTTATAGAAACCAGTCTCTTAATGTTTTATAAGGCAAAAGTCGCTGTTTGTTCTGAGATCCATACAAAACACATAAACGCAATGTGGGCACCACATAGAATTTTTTAATATTAAACCTGGTGGTACGTAAAGTTACCGCTTAGGCTTTAAAAGGTTAAAGAATGTTAGTCCCTGGGCATCCCAGCTACCTGTAGGGCTACTGTGATCACATGACTATGCTTGCTGCTGCTAAAACCAGGGTGGGGCTCCTTATCCATGGCTGGAACTACTTTTTCCTGTGTCACTCTGTAGAAGATTTTGAATCTAGGATGACTTCCTGTTAAGAATGTATTGGCATACAAACTTATATTATGTACTGGCTTCATGCAGATTTACAAGCAAACATGTGAAATATAATAAAGATGTGAGAACATGTTACACATGGCATATACACCTGAACCCTTCTGTGACACTGCAGTGGCACTTAAGATGGCACAGACGCTCATCTGACTCATAACCACACTGGCAGACACTTATGTAGAACAGTATAGTTGACTGGTTGAATGCCTAGTATGGGTCACATTAGGGTGCAACCTGAAGGTGGTGTGCCATGTGGTGAAACCATTCAAACAGGACCACAGGGACACTGCAAAACCTTTGCTTCTGCACATTAAATCATGTAATAACACATTCACTGCAAACTGTTCCTGTCAAATGCTTCAGAAGCTGCATAGCAAGACCATGAACAAATGCTACGATAAGTTCAAACACGGCATCTTGCTGCATCGCCCAACCACACGGAATTGACAGTGTTGAGTGCCAACCCAATTCCATGTGACGTGAGGTGTTCGAACATTCCACATACAGCTCAGACTTATTGCCACATGATTTTCAAAACTTTGGACCAGTAAGCAAAGCCTGGCAAGGCCACACGTTCAAAGCACATCGTGATACGGTACAGTGGTTTAGGCAGAGCCTAGGGAATTCTTTGCAGACAGGATACACTAACTTGTGCAAGAGTGGAACTCCTGTCGAAATGCCTATGGTGATTTTTGCTAACTCCTTCAATACTTTCACCCACGAATATTCTCTAACAGGTTTCAGCTGTACATGCCTCATACTTCATACAATTTGCTAAGTCAGTTTCTTCTCTGTCTCAACCATTTTCCCTAATACCTCTTTGTGGAAAATTACTGCTTTTAGTTCACAGCTTTGATATGTCAGCCAGTGACATGTTTGCTTGTCACTTTTGGCCTTCAAAGATTTCTCTCTCTTTCAGTTGCTACACTGACAGCATGATAAAGCTTGAATATTAGCATGTACTACATCTTAAAAATGTCAATCCACAAAAAGCTCCAAACATGCAGAAGAACTTACTTTTGTACCAAATTCAAGATGACCATTTTCTGTCTCTGACAAAATGGAAGAAACTTTGTCATCCACTCAGCTAGATATGTGTAGTACTGACAAGCCTTTCTCTACAATGTCTTCTCCTATTTCATCATGAACCTCATTTCTACCAGTTAGTGTTGTTCTCTGACACTTATATTTTTAAACTTTTTCAAAAAATATATTACATTGCCTTCCATACATTCAGTTTCAGTTTATTTTCTTATTTAATGCTTTTCAGAAACTTACAGAAGTATCTGCAGACAGTAACACTGTGACATCCAGGACCTCTTGAGCTTTACACACATAACACACAACAGGACAATAGTACAACACAGATTTAATACCTTTGTGTTCAGTCTCGTTTGGTTCCTGTGTCTGTTTACTGAGTTCTGATGCTTTGGTATCTTCTTGTCCAAAAGTTCTACACTCCTGTTGTACATTATTCTCTTCATCTTCTTCTTCTTCTTCCTGCTCCTCTTCTTGTTCTGTCTTGCCTGGCATTGATGGGTTTGAGACGACATGAGCAAATTCCATCTGAAATTGTTTAAAAATAGTTAGTGACTTAAATTAAGAGATTTTAGGCAAAGAAGAGTTCAGTTTTGCCAATGTAACACTGAGTTAACATTAAGAAAGCTCATAAAAATCTTGATTTTTCTTTACCAGAAGAAATAAAGATAGAAATATCAATTTTCCAAAATGTCACTGCTTCATAATACTGCATCTTGTGGCAAACTTTGGAACAGCTGCACAATGATACGTAATGGTGATATGACCGAAATGCATAAGGAATTCTGATAAAATGTTTGTGAAAATCATTACAATTCTGAGTAAATAAAGTGAAGCTGTATGTAATCCAGAATTTGGAAGTATCTGGCAAATTAATGCAACAAAATGACTCTCAGAATTTCATTTTAGTAAAAATGAGTTACTTCCTTCATCCACTTATGTCATCACAGGTAAACACCATGACACATTTCACATAACATGTACAGAATTTAGTATAGCAGTAAAAGTTCTATGTATTCCCAACAGGATTCCCAGTGATCTTAAGGTATTTGTTACACACAGTGCTGTAGAAGGTCTTAGCTGTGTAGAGTACTGCTTATGAAAGCTTATGTTATTAACAAAACTGAGAGTTGATTTGATATAACAAATCATAGAAACTAGAATTTGTATTTCTGTACCCCACCCAGTGTAATGCTACTGCCCTAAAAAGTTCATCCACTACAAACTGGTAGAATCAGAACCAATTCTTTACAAGTAACAGGAAAGAAACTACTGCAAACTGGTGTCAAGGTAGTGACATTACACTTTTAATGCCAGTCATATTTAATAAGGCCTAAAATTAGGGACACACAGACAAATCACATAAAATATTTTCAGTGTTTTGGGCTGCAGAATTTTTCACCATTTTGCTTGAAATTGGAAGTGTGGAGATATTTAAGAAACTGCACAAGATGTACACTTTGTGCAACAAAACTCAAACACCTAAAATTTTCTAAGTCCCAAACTGCAAATGATGTAATGATGCAGCCAACATCATGCTTCCAGGCATTCATAATTTCCTTGTACTTGTCTCTGTATGGCTCTTCTCTGCCTTCTGTTTATTGCAGCTGTTCATCTGTTAAAGAAAGACACCAGTGTGTCTTCCCAACGGGAAGATAAACATGGATTAATGTTTGTTAATTTTCTGAGGCATGTGACTAGGTTCTGCAGCAAAGCATTGATGGAGACTACAGTGCAGTTCAACACCTGTCTACATCACTTGTAGCCAAGCAGACAAGGCACGAGGCTAGCATTCTTTGGAGATCAAATATGCTTGTTTGAGTTATGGTAAAGACACATACACTTTTTTTCTTTTCTTTGCCCCCTCCCCCCCCCCCCTTCCCCCATGCTGTACTCACACAAATACTAATTTCAACTGAGGAGTTACATGATTTAACTAATGTTTCCAAAGTTACTTCTGCTGCACTGGTGAGGTTACAAGTGAGAGTGATGCAAACGTGTCTGTTACTTTTCTGTGATTTTACTGTAATCAATGTCCATATCCTGCTGTAGTCTTCCATGAGCATGGCATGAACATGCTCCGCATGTCTCTCATCTGGTGTAGTTGCAGACGCACCCTTGCAAGCAGCATCCTTTGTATTCCCCTGCTCATAACGAATTATGTTCCTCCACCAGCAAACAGTTTCACACAATGGGGCATGGGTGCTCAGCACTTCATTCAAGAGATCATGACTCTGTCATGGGGTGTTCCCAAGCAGGAAACAAAACTTTATCAAAGTGCAAACATCTGTATGCAAGAAACATCCCTGCAGACATTCTGAGTCCATTGTTCAGCCAAAAGTGAAGGAGCGAACACAGCTTCATCCCACCATTCCTCAGTGTCAATACTGTTGTGACAAAGTGTTGCATTCCATTCCCTATATCAGTTGCCAAGTGGCATGGCCATACAAGAAACTTCTGAAATAACATGGTAGTAGGCACCAGGGCCTTTCTGCCAAGTGTCAATGTGTTCTCACCTCCAGTACTGAGTTTAATAATATATCCTGTTTTACCTTCACATTTCCTATATACCCTTCTGGCATACTTGAACGTCAAGGCCAGCTCCTTCAATGGCAAGGATGCTTAACACCCAGGAAAAGACATCAAAAGGCAACGAACATTACATGACAGTGGTGGCAATGTTCGTGTTTGAAGTCTGTTATATGTGGGCATTATATAAATTTGCTTGTGAGCACACAAAACTAAATTTCAGTAAATGACGAAGTGAAACACCAAGAACTAGGTGAGGAGACACCGTGACTAAAACATAATGAGAGAGACAGAAAGAGCAGACACATACAAGACAAGTGGGATGACAAGAAGCAGTGCAGAAGGCCTTGTTATGAAGTGCATCACTGTAATGGGTTTGTACCTAATCAAGGGTTTAGAAATTGATACAATAAATATGGCTGCTTACACGTTTTGTCTTGTTACTTGGTTTCCGTCTGGCAGCAATCAGCGGAAGAGCTTTCTTGCCTGTCACAGCTAGATTTACAGATCTACTGATTTCCTGAGCTGGGCACACTGCTGGCAGATCAGCTGGCCTTGCAATATTTGCCAGTTTCCCTAGTCGAAGTTCTTCTTGTTTCAAAACTGTTAATTGAGACTGGAACATAAATGAACAACACAAGCGTTATAAATGTGTTAGAATACAGTTGAAAAACAACTTCCATGTTGTTAACATTTTCATTGTTAACTGAGTACATTCTGATGCTATGGGCTGTCTGCATTACACTCAGCCATGTATGTGGTCAGAAAATTTATTGCATTTACTGCATTTTCTCAGACACCTGTCCACACTTCCATAAAAATAATGTGAAGTAAAACTGGGGTGCTCTACTTATTTGTGACGAGTTTGGTAATAGGGCATGGGTTATTCATGATGAGGTTGGTAATTGTTTGTGATATCTGTCACATGGTCGTGAACACCACTGTTCCATGTACCATATTAACTTCTATAACTTGACCTCTTGTTTGTGTACCCACATGCAGCTGCAGTTGGCAGTGTAAAAGCTGACACTAGTCTGTGATGCACAGCTCATATGTGCTGCTAAACATGAGTAAAAAAGGTGTGTGTTTACAGTGTTTCATAGGTAATGAAAATTGGACACAATTCAAGAGGCAGTGAAGCCACAAATTATGCTGCTTGTATACAACAGGAAGGTTCAAACAGAAGTAAAGTTATGTCAGTGCATAACAAGTGGCAATTTAGGTACGGTATATCAAACAGGACGCTTGTTATTGCAAGAAATTTGTGTAATAAAAGGAAACAAGTGCTTCACATTGGAAGGACACGAGATTCTGGAAAATATGAAGCACTAATGGAAATAAATGAAAAACATCACAATCAAAATTCAAGACAATGTGTATTATGCACATTTACACAATACTTCGGTACTGGGAAAAATCATGTAAACTTTTTGTGTTTTTAGCTCTTCACAACAGCGTAAGTAGGTGTTTGAGGAACTACTGTAATGCCCATTCTATGTCCAGAGTGTTTATTCCACCTACCACAGACCTTCATAACCAGACAGCACTGCTTTTTGAAATGCCGACATTCTGTCCATACATAATAGGCTGATAAAACTGGGAGTATGGTAGAACTGCTGTTCAGTGCTTCCTAAGGAATCCTGGGCGAAAGAAGATAAATGCAGGGAAATGACTCACTCACTCACTCACTCACTCACTCACTCACTGACATGCTCCACTTCAATTTCTCACTTGGCCAAGGGGCGGTGACATGTGGCTACTCTACAGCAACTTTACTTTTCAAAAAAAGCATGTTACTTTTGCTATCTCTTTTCCCCAGAAATGATCATTCTGGGAATATTGTAGGTCAGGACTATGAATTCTGAACGAATGACATGGTAAAACAACACATTTGAGAAACAGTGCATCTGATATAATTGCACATTGCTTATATGAAAAATATCTGTGGAAAAATGATGAATACAGAAAACATGCACACAGCTTTCACTGTATTAACCACTACACTACAATACTGAGTCACTACAAATATTTTATGCCTCAACTTATCATTAAAGGAAAGTCTTTACATGAAAAGGGATGATTATGCATACTGAAGCAAACTGGAATCAAAAGAGTCACCTTAATGCTGTTTACTAGTTTTCTGTCAGCAACTGGGGTAGACAGTTTCATCATGAAGGCATCAAGTGCATCTTCATCATCATCAGTGGCCTTATCCTGTTCGAGCCGAGACTTGTTAACGTGTTCACATGCTGTCTGAAGTTGGATTTCAAGATCATGAATTTGTGATACTATGTCCTTATGTTTCTTCATCTGAAAAGATATAAAAAGAATGGAATAAAGCTTTATCCATATTAATACACTGCCACTTACTGAGAAGTTAGGCTCTGTCCCTGACGAATGGAGGTGTGGGAGAGGATAACATAACATGAAGGTTGATGAATCTGATGTATTCCAATACAAAACACTTTCTGATAATTGTGAATCTAACCGCAACAAATACTACAGTGAAACTCGCTTACGAAAAACCAGGTTAAGAATATTTCCCGCCTAAGAAGTCGGGATAAAAAAGCACCAAAATTCTGACATTTCATTAAAATTACCCCTTTAAGAAATTTCATGCTTAAGAAGTAGGATTTTCTTGGAATTTTCAAAATATTCTTAACAGGGTTTCACTGTACAACTGTGCATTCAGTTGCTGTGCATATAGTGCGTCACATACATGGTGGTAACTTTACAGTATACTTAATTCATTAACCTTTTAAGGCCTAGTGGTAACTTTACATATGACCAGGTTTAAGGTTACAAAATTCTACATGGTGGCCACATTGCGTTTATGTGTTTTGTATGGATCTCAGAATAAACGGCAACTTTTGTCTTATAAAACATTAAGAGATTGGTTTTTACAACCGAAGTGGACAGTGTTTACAGCGCAGTACCCGCTGAGTCCTTGTACAAAACAGATACGCTTCGTCTTTAAAGAGTTAAACTGTATTTGGCAAGGCACTGTGTTACAGTGTGTCCAACATCTTATGTTTCAAACACATCTTTACATTTCCCCTGCTAGCAAATGGCCGCACGACTCCTCAGTAAGTGTCCTTGCTACTGGATGGCAGACAAAAGAAGCAGCCCATACCCAGTCTGCTAAGTTGTAAGTACATACTGTTGTAATAGCTATATCATTCACTCCTGCTACTTTCTTTAGCATGTGCCTGAGATGTGCTCAGAAAAGTCTGCATGTGTCGGGGTGCACTTCCAGCATTTCCTACAGGTAAAACATAGTGCTGTTTTTAAATACGAGACTGTACTTTAATGTAATGAAGCAGCATCATGAAGATGACTGACTCCTTTGTAGCAGACATGTATTTAAGCAGAATGACAAATACACGTACATGTAACTAAAATCCTGCTATTGTAACTCAACTTTTAAGAGCACTGGATATTATCCTAATCCAGTTCCATTAACCTGCTACTCTCACAGCCTGTTTTCCTAAGATCTACCTTATTATTATCCTCCCATCTCCTCAGTCTCCCGTATGTCAGTTATTCAGTCCCCCCACCCCCTCACACCTGCCAATATTTTCTATGCATCTGTTACCTACCAAGACCATCACAATATTGTTGATTTCATTACAACAAGACAGACATATGACAAATTAAACAGGTCCATCTCACGTGATGTCCTCAAGTATCACTGCTTCATCCATCCTCGATTGTAAACATTTTGCACAGCACTGTTTCCAAATGCTGCTAATTTGATCCCTCCTCCAAGAAATCACAATACTGGTAAATGCTTACCAAAGAACTATATGTCTCAATGACCTCTCCTGGATCTCTCTTGCCAGCAGCTCTCATTCTCTGCTGCCTTTTCTTCTCAACTGTTCCAGTTCTGTCCAAGAAAGTGTCCTCATCGCTGTCGTAGTAATCGTCAGCCTCCCAGTCCTTTGCCTTGCGCTTCTTGCTCTCTGTCGCAGCAAACAGCCACTTATACACACTGACAATGCACATCTTTCCAAACACTAAAGGTTACAATGTATAAAGTTGTGGGAAAATCTGCTGTCAGTGCTGTACACAAATACATGATATTTTCCCACATTGGTTCTGTCTCCAGGTAAAGGAAAAGAGTACCTGCTATCCAACTATGTTAACTCTGTACCATATTTACTTTGCTGTAAGCTGACCTTCCATCCAAGTGTCAATGGCCTAAAATGTCCATTGGCTTAGAATCAGTACCATTCAAAGCGGCTGACATAGCAGGCAACACTGCTCACAGACTGAGAGTTTATGGCATGTTTATCACAAGACGGCAACGTGTGTAGGCTGTATTCTTTGTATGACTGCAAGCAGTTTAGTTTCTGTGCTTCTCCTCATAACTGCCAACTGTAGCCATGCAGCAAAATGTAGCTGAATTTTACGCCACATAGCTGATTGCACTATCCCAGCAAATGACCTTGGTCAGCCATGGCCTAGTGATGGAAGGCACACATAATATACAAAAAAAATGTGCATTATTTGTGCTTGGTTAATTAAATATGGAGCACTTAGTATATTTTTTAGGTTATGCAAATCCTAATTTGTCTTATTTTTTCCTTCTCCAATACACATAAAATCATGGGTTGGCTTACATTCATATAATCTTACAATCCTGTAAATATGGTACTTTGTAAGTACACAAACTAATTTAAACTGCTGTGGTGGGCTAACAAAGAGATTCATGTGGTAAGCACAGAACGGTCAGTGCTTCATCTGTCATGTCGTGTCCACTTGTACAGTGCATGCGGTGCATTATACCCTGTACCTTCATCATGTCCTGATGGTGCCTTTAAATTACATGAATAAATCAACCTGATATTACAAACAATGTTATACAGTTTTTCGATACAGAGATGTCAAGTGAACATTTGGAATATGCTACTGAAAATGGAAAACAAAACATGTTGCTGCTGCAATGGGAAAATCACTAGCAAGTAGCAGTTAATAAGCAGAAAAAGGAAAAAAGCTGAAGTGCGAACCTTCAGCAGAGAAAACTAGTCACCCAGTAAATCATCTAAGCACAGTTTTAAAAGAAGTAAATCTGATGACTTGGATTTGTATGTAAAGAGATGGACAATTCACAATTTTTACGCTGCAAAGATGGAAGTTTCAACATTCGCAACACACTCTTGACTTTGCAAGAAGAATGTCATTTTCTTGGAGGCAGCAGTTCTCTTCAGGAGAAAACTTTTACCTTTAAAAAGCATAAAACTTTGAGGTCCCTCTTAATGGAGAGTAGACATACTGTGGCAAAGGGTGGAACCTATTTCAGAAGAATGAAGAAAAGGTATGGATTTGCTTACAAGAAGAAATATATGTATTCTGAAGAAACATGAATTCACCCAACATGTACAGTTAGTAAGTACTGGCAGGCAGTAACACACACACGCAGGTAAATGGTCAACTTCATGCCCCACTCACCCCTGGGAAAAGAACATCCAGTACCCACTGAATAGGAGAATGGGCGGGTCCCAGAGCCAGTCTGGATGCTACGGAGACGAGATAAATCTTCTGCCTCTGCCACGAAGCAAACCCTCATGCCATAAAGCCCACAGCCTGATCACTATACTGACAATGCCAATGAAAGATGTTACTTATTGGGGGGTAAGAACAGAGAGGAATAGAAAGATAAACACAAGGAAAGAAATAAAAGATACTGCAGGTGGCCTACATTTAGTGACGATAATATATTTATGAGGGTATCACGCAGCATATACAGAGCCTGTAAAACTGGGCTATGTAATTTACCAGGTGACTTAAATTTCTCTTTGCTGTTCTATGCCATGCTGACTTCTTTTATTTGCTCCTGCTCTTCCAATTTCTGTGGCAGCCTCGTTTGTCGCATTTTTAAGTGCAAATTCTAAATTTCCTCTTGACTTTTCTTCATCAAAAAAACTGCATAAAGATATGTATAACATCACCACCTTCAATATGAACACTAGTCTCAACTTATTTTGTGAATATGAAGACAATATACAGTTTTAAAAAAACCTCCCATACGAAAATCAGATCACTGTTACAAATCATACGACAGCACACATAAAGGTGCATGGAATGTAAATGCAGCTACACTAATAGTCACCATGAGTAGCCTGACGCAGCAGCCCGTATCTATCCAGTAACCGGCACGCCTCAAGCGCACACTGAACCACTGCTTCCTTCTTCTTGCCCTTCACAAGGGCCTCAGCCACCATCGTACCGCCCTTTGCACTTTCAATTGGTAACCTGGAAACCAGGACAGTCCTTCTTATTGGGGCAACTTACTACATACAGTGAAATCTTTGTGTGATAGACGTGGATATAAACAGCAGAAAAATCATGACTGAAGGAAATTCGACACTGAGGTAACTGCTGTGGAATCAATGAAAGTGAACCTCTGATGATTCAAAACCTGTAAACAACAAGGACTAGAAAGTCCTTGCATGCAACTCAATAAAATTTAATCTTACATACTGACAAAAAGTAGTACTGTCAATGTAGCCTGCTGGAACTGGAATAGCATGTATAATGGGAGGCTTACTGGACAAATGGTTTTTCTGTCAGGCACAATTAAGTAGGTGCCTCCCACCCTCTGACTCCAGGATGGGAAAAGATACTGTTCCAAAACACTGTATTCTCTTTTGAACATGAGAACATGGGCATGCCAGAAACCTAGTAATACTGTCAATCATTCAGAAATGAGGATTTCTTTCTGTCAATCTGTATCTCTGTAACATAAAGTGAGAGTGCTACTCTGCCCAACTCTTTGACCTTCATCTTTCTTCTTTTTATGGCTTATCTGAAACTGCTGACAATACCTCAGACTATGCAGTGTGTTGATGGCAGAATTACTGGTAAAGTATGAATTGCACAGGATTTGGAAGGCAGTGATCATGGTCTAACTAATCTACTATCCGACACAACAATAACCCTCTTTTTGAAACATTGGAAAAAGCGACACCAACTGTGCACGACCACAGTCAGGAATACACGACTGCACACTTGTTGACTAGACTGCAACCCCTTTGATGTGTGCTTGCTGGTGAAACAAGACAGAGGCAACATGCAGCACAAGAACATACAAAAGCATGTCCACACATAACTATACAACAGCACATAGTGCGACTAATAAAACTGGTGACTAAGCAGGGAAATCTTCACTGCCTAGTCATAACCCAATACAACTTTAATAAGTTATGCAATGTTCTACTGTCTCATAATTTATTTTCATAAACTCTGCATCATTCGTACGTGTGATGTCCAGGTATAGGAAAATGAGTGCATATTTATATGTACATATTCTAGCACGCACGTGTGCCAGCCTATAATATGAATTAAAGGAAACAAAAGCCATAAACCGTAATAACTTTGTGTATGTGTGTGTGTGTGTGTGTGTGTGTGTGTGTATATATTACAAAACCACAGTCTAGAAAGGTACATCTATATCAGAACCCCATCACACCCAACATTCTACCAACAAGAAATATCATGCAGATGTGGCAAAACTGTGTGTGCAACTGCCTCAGAGAATACACAGGTAAGATGTCCCATCTTTTGACTGACTTTATGCATACATGTAATGTGTTGGGCCAGGAGTCACAGGCAATGTTTTAATGAAGTAATTTAACTACTGTTTTGCACTCATTATATAGTAAATCAGGTAACTTATAAATGGAAGCATAGTACTGCTTAAGAAGGATACCCACATGTATTTTATATGCAGTGCTTTGTAATTCTTAGTATATAACTCTCACAATATATTATTTGTGAGTTGCTTAGGCATTGAAATTAATTTGTCTCCCAGAATCTGATCTGTGTTTGATTAGAACATATATCAGGTGAAATGAATATTCATTCAAGAAATAGGTGTAATATGATGGTAACTTTCATCTGTAACAAATAAGAGGCACAGTTGATACATCACTTCAAGGTTTGAAGCAACAGGAGTATGGTGAGCAACATGACCCTGCATTCCTGCATGTTCATTTACTGTAGATATAAATATATACTTGCAAACTAATTGCTCTGCAAGACACACAGCACAGAAACAAAAAATTATTTTTACTTACATTCTGTTAAATATTTACTATGCAGTAAAGTCCCAAAGTTTGTGAACTTTTATTTTCTGGATTTCAATCTTCAGTTATCGCCCATTTTAATACCGCTCTGTTCCAATCTTTCATCACTGGTGCTGACGAATTGAGATGAGACCACGTGGCTGGTGAGTGGACTCCCTACATTATGCTGGTATTGTGCAGAGCACTCTCAGTTGAGTTGAGCTCTGTCTTTCACTTAAGTGTGGTTAATTTCTTTACTGTTTTATGGAATTAGATTCTCCTTCAATCATTCAACATATTTATTCTTCCAAAAAGTGTTCTCACTATCTTATAAATAAACCTTCTTTTACAGTTTTATTACTGCTATTTAAGGACATCTTAGTACAAGACAGGCGTTTTACATTGGAAGTGGATGCCAGCATTCATTATTCTGATGCTTTTAATGGTTCTGCTGGTCCCAATTAATCACAAACATTCAGCCTCCACTATAATTTAAAATAATTCATACAAGAACTGCACATCTTAAAGAGATCATGTCATGCAATAGTGCATTTGTCTTGTGAGCCATTTTTTGGAAAAGTGAGAAAGTTCAAGTTGGCCTTCAAGTAATGAACGGTTATTGTTTGACTGGTATGAATCAAAACTAACTTGAAATTCAAGTAAAATATCGGTTACTGTGAACATACCAAAAGTAATTTGCCCAACACCTCTTAGTGATCATCCCATAATATGAAATTTCTTTGAAATCCAGTAAGTAGTTCTGGAGATGAAACTTGTGGACAGACTGACATTCACCATTCACTACGTTAAATGAATGCATACAAATTACACATACTCAACTCTGCACAGGAACTGTCCAAATCCTTTCTCTTCAACATCATATTCCAAGTCATAGCCTTCTCGCTCAAACCAGCCACGCAGAGTCTTTTTGGGATCATCAACATATAACTCTTCATTTAGCGTTGCAGCAAATGGGTTCTCTGCCAAATCTGACTCCTCATCGGCATCATCACCTAAAATCAATAAATAATAATCAACTTCCAACTGTTTCATAATAATGCCCCTACCTGGCAAGCAAAACTGCGTGATAAGTGCTCAAGAACTGAAAAACATTGAAAGACTTAGAGCCTCATCAGTAATTTTATATATCCTATGAATAACCTCCACATCATCAAGCAGGTTGGCATGGGGTCACAATTTTATGTGACAACTGTTGGTTGCTACTTCTTGGTGGCTCTTTTATCAAATAACATGAACATGGCTATAAGTCAAACTGTGTACCTTCAGAATGCAATACTAGCACACTACTGCTACCTCGAACCACACATAAGTGGTTAATGTTGTGGCTGTTACAAATATGCTTTATCACCAGCATCAGTTGTGTACCAATGATGACAGGTTAATAGCACATGGTACAACAGACAACGTCTGCACAGGACATGTCAGTGTCCTCTGCACACAGCAGCCATACTATTTCATGCACTTTGCATAATTCATGTCCCTTTCATTTCACTGACTGAAATACACCTGAGGCTTGCGGTTTGTATGTGAACTCACCCATTCCCCAGTCAATACCCTGATCTTCCTCCCGTTTTGCTTGTTCCTCTTCCTGCCGCTGATATTCCAGCTCTTCAGTTTCTCTGGCTGCCAGTTCTGACTGCCTCTTCTCCTTTAGTTGTGTCACAGTGAGTTCTGATTCAGCCTCCATATCCTGCTGTGGTCCTTGCAGCAGGAACAGACGTGTGCTGAGGCCCAGTTTCAGTATGTGTCCCACCTACACACAACAGAATAACAACCCAACAGGAAACAAGAGTTAAACATAGGTCTGTAAATACATGGCTATCACATTGTGTCTGCGAAGTTCGTATACGATTTACACTACGTTCTCACACGTATTATTGCACTTGTGGCAATGTCTGCACATGGTGGATCAGGAGAAACAGAATGGAAAGCTGTCATCTCAATAGCCAAATTAGTGCAATTTATGAAGACGTATCAAAATGATTTGGTAAAAGTTCAATTTCATCATTACTGGCAATTGTCAAAAATACACTGTGAGGACTGAAACAAACGCAGTTAATTGCAGAAACTTACTGTTCACTTCAGCACTTAATTAAGACTTGTGTGCAATCACGTTATGCTTACTGTTGTCAGCAATTCAAAAAACACAAACAAAACAAACTGAAGTATGACTGCTTCAAAATACCCACCTGTACACGAACATACATGTTGGATTTGATACGATTTTTATTAAGAAAGGTTCCATGTGTACTGCCAAGATCATATATATAAAATCCTGCAGGGTTATTTTCACTGTCTTGAGATCGGTATTGTAATACAGCGTGGTACCTAGATATTGTTGGGTGTGTCATACAGATATCACATGCTGATAAACGTCCAAACACGTAAAATGACTTGGTGTTTAGATCAATATTTTCCACTATCTGACCAGACTTCAAAACCTCAAAACTGTACGCTTCACTTGATATGCCACTCCACTTAGGCTCTTTGTACGGCAATGGGATTGATTTTTCCTTAACCTTCTGTGCTGGCGATACTGCATTACTAAGTTTAGTTTGTGAAATTCTCACGATGTCTGTGTCTTGTTTAGCAATGTCACTTGTGCTGAACTCTGGACCTGAAATATTACTTGCATCTTCCGTTTCTGCTGGCTGTTCCTGGGGTTTTGTATCAATATTGCGTACTTTCCCAACAACTTTACCTCTTCGAGGGCCAATTATGAATTGCGGTTTCTTGAATATGTCTCTTGACTGGTGTCCCTTGTCTGAAAACTTAACCTCACTTTCAGAAGAAACACAGAGTTGTCCCACCACTTTTTCATTTTCTTCTCCTACTCTCATTAACCCACGTCCCTCTTCCACCTGCTCTAACATTTCTACGTTATTTAATATTGAAAATCAGTATTAAAATATACGTATTTATAAACGAATTCACACCCACGCGATACAATCCTTCTACATCCTCTCCCATTGCGTTGCTCAGACCACTGAATAATAAACATTCACCTTGGCAACTCCGTGGAAACCTACCACTACAGCGCCACATGCAGAACCTGTTTGCGTTACATGTAGCCAGCACGGTTCACTGGCTGCGGTTTAATGCGATTCATAGCGTTAACTTCTGCAACTATGTAGCATGGCCACGGCAAAGCTGCCGCCTCCCGCGTCATCCGCCCCCCGGTAACTGTACACTAAAAAACTTCATACGTTCGAAATTACAAACCAACTAAATACACGTATTAAGCAATATATCTTATCATTTTACAACATATTTACTTCGGAATATTTCTGCCCAGATCAAAACAAAATGTAAAATAATATGGAATATCTATTGGCTAATAGATGTGTCAGTTGGTTTGTAATAGCAATACAGTGCACGGAAAATGCAGAATATTAAGATTCAAAATTATAGTCTTCTGCGTTATGGATTACGTAATCTGATTTATGTGTACCGTGGTTTTGGTCAGGACATACTCCGTCCATCTTGTGAAGGGCTGCAAAGATGCACCCAGAATCCTCCTCCAAAACATTCATAACCATGTACCTGGCTACATGGCGTCCTAAGCCACACCTAGTATGAATTCTCACCACTTTAAGCACCTCAAATCCTGTACCAAAAAGTATAAAGAACAAGTGAAGCATGGATGGAAATGCCACACTGCAAAAACTGAATTACTGGAGGTGCAGCATTTTTGAAAGACATGGAGCATGCCCCACCCTACCTCTCTGCCCACAGTTCAGCCCTGTGTAAAAATGAAACCAGAATATACAGAAACAAAACTCCTATTAAGATAGAATCTGTCAAAACACAAATACAAGGTAGGCCAAAAGCAGGTATACAGTACATAGTATATAGTATAGTATTGATGGTTCTCAGATATTGACATTTAGTTAGTTTAACATTTAAGTCAAGTTGTTTAACATTGTGATATTTAGTTGTTTAGTTGTTTAACACTGTTTAATCTCTTAAGTGCTCAAAATGTCCTCCATCAACGTTACAACATGCATCCAACCTATCCGAAACACTTTGACATACAGTTCGACACAACTTGCGGTCTGAATCAATGTCTATAAATGCATCTGTTATGAACTCTTTCATTTCGTCCACTGTTTGGGGCTTTCTCTCATAAACCTTATTTTTCACTACACCCCAAAAAAAGAAGTCCGTTGGGGTAAGGTCGGGTGAACGTGGCGGCCAGTCAATGCTGCCTCATCGTCCGATCCCATGCAGTGGGAAGATGTTGTCAAGGTAGTTCCTTACTAACAACGCATAATGAGGAGTTGCCCCATCTTGCTGGAAGTACAGCTCAGCGAAGTTACCCCGGTTCTGAGTTGTGGCACTACCACGTCGCACATGTTTAGGTAATTGTTACCATCAACAGTCCCATCAAAGAAAACTGGTCCTAGAACACCTTCACTGGAGAGTGCACCCCATACTGACGCCTGCCTGGTTTAATTGAGATCGAATAGTCAAATGGGGATTTTCATTTGCCCAATAAACACAGTTATGCCTGTTCACGTGGCCTGACAACTTGAAACAGACCTCGTCTGACCAGATGACCTTATCAGGTAGGTCTTGTTCATCAGAGATTTGGTTATGCATGATTTCACACAATTGCAACCGCCGGTCTCGGTCGTCCTCCAGAAGACCATGTAACAGTCTTGGGCAGTACAGCCTCAAATTAAGTTTACGCATTAAGCGCCGCAATGACATTCTCGGCAAGGATAGTTCCCGAGCTGCACATCGTGTAGACTTTTTTGGACTGTTAACAAATGTCATAGCGACTCTCATTTTCCTCTGTCATAGACGTCCTAGGATGTCCAGATTTTGGTGCATCAGCCACTGAACCCGTTGCACCAAACTTGTCTGTGATGCAATAAATTGTCAGACGTGTTGGTGGGGGAGTATTAAACGCTTCTACCCATGCTGTGCGTACCCACTCAGAATTTTCAGTTTTCCAATACTGCTTCAAAATCCACTTTCTTTGTTCTATACTTAAGTTCCCTGCCATCATTCACAATACCTCTAAGGAAAAAAAATAATTACTGTATACCTAATTTTGGCCCACCCTATATCTTCCTTTATTTCAGGAGCCTATGTTAACTTATTTAAAAACGGCATGTTTTGGCCGTTCAGGCCATCCTCAGGTTCATAGTTTGTATTCTATTAAAACATATTCACGACAAAGTTCTATACATTACAATAAAACAGTTAATTTTATCTTAATTTTATACAAATAACACAACAGAGTGACATCATTTCACATGCTTATTCATATGGTTAGAGCCCCATGTTACATTTCTATGGCCAGGTGAACTCAATTTCTGACACAAACTGTTCATTGTGAGATGTGTTGGTTACAACATATTGGGTCAAATAATGATAATTTCTTCTGAATCCAACATAAGACGGTTGATAAAACACTGGCAATGAATAGACTTGTCTTGAAGTAAAGACGCAACTTACCAATACGCAACATGAAAATTAAAGTATAATGTGCGCAACATCCAGGGTTCATACAAGTTATTATTGCGTGATATATCTTCAGTTCACAAGAGGATGTTTCATAAACGCTGAAATACGACTTTCTCATAGCAGCAACATCTATAATCATACTTACCATTGAGGATTTATAGGAAACAGGAAGAATGGAAAACTGCAACTTGTGTTGCTGTTGTAACACCCTCTGGTATAGCAGACCTTCATTCTAATGGTGCCATTATGAAACAAAATAGCAATCATACAACTTAATCAACAAAATGAACCATATTGCACAACCGTTACTAGTGACCGTCTTCTTGCACACCTTGCTCCAAACATAATAACCACCATCACATTTCATCAGTAACAAAAACATTACTATTCAATAACAATAACATCCTCTTACCTTGTATCATGAATATACCCGAATCCTCCTACAAATTAATACCTTTACGGGTTTGCACCTGTGCTTTTGACTGTTATGGGTTGTATAACTCATTACATCACTCACATCACCACGCAAACATGCCTTTCTCTGCCATCTATTGTATACTAAACACAGCCACTGAGCGCCAGTTACCAGTAACGCAATCATGTTCCATTCATGACGCCACAAGACTTTGTTTCCAGGTGTCCATTTAATCTGCACCAAGGTGGCAACACCTACATGGCACTCTGTCCCCAGACAGCAGTCAATATGACAGTGATAATAATCCCCAGTAGGAGGGAAGTTTAGTCATCTTTTGTTAATATAAGTCTTCATTCACCATAAATTAAAAGTGAGCTCATTATTATATATTTTACCTGCAGGTGGCAATATACAGATAATAATTCATTCCAACATTTTGCGCAAGTACATGTCAATATCAAATTTATTCTAACATGTTTCGGCCAATAGAAGTACCTTTCATCAGGGAACACGCAGTAAGGTCATGTTTAATTAATAAACAACAGTGTCCATTACTTAAATGTAGATTTTATCTTCACCTTGGATAGTGAAGAAACATGATCTTTGTGTGTACTCCCCTTTGATGGCTACATATATCAGCCAAAAGATGTCAGAATAACAGTAAGTTGAAATAAATTGACTAAAACTTCAACACTTCGCAGAACAATGTACTAATATGTTGCATATGATTTTCTCAATAAACAGCAATCTCATCCCTTAAAAGCATCGACTGACTGGGCTTTGTGATGGAGGTGCTGACTTTAAATATTGTGTCAATTAATTTGGGGTCACAAAGGATTAACTGAACTATGTTGCATCAGGACTATGCTAATAACTAAACACCATTTGGACAAGGATACACCACAGTCAAGCTGACATAATTTAATTATGGTGATGCCATCATTTTTCAAAGGCCTAGAGTCTCACTTCTTTATGCAAGGGTAAAAGAACCAGGCATGCAAAGAACCACTCACCTCAATCTAGTGTTGAGGTTAAGAATGTGTGGACAAGTAACTTCACTCTCACACAAAACTTTCATGATACTGTGCTCATACATGCACAGAGACAGTTTCACTTACAAAGTGTCACTGCATACAGTACAGACCTCATAGCGACGTTCTCACTGCAATGTGTTTGGAAATTAAGGTGTTCTGAAATGTAACCTGCAGCATCTACTTTGACACTGGAGAAGAAGGCAGTAAGTTACTCTGAAATACTGATACCCATCCACCAAGATACACAGCGTCTTGTACGAGAAAACATACCTACCTAAATAGTACATAATCCTGCTGACACTGATTTTTCACCATGTCTGAAATCTGACTGCCTTGAAGAGAAGAATTACATAATGCACACAGTCTTAGATCCAAGGAGCAAAGAATTGGGTCCAGTTTACCAATTAGTGAAACGTTCTGCTCACCAGATATTTCTTCACGTGACGACTCACATTTCGCCATGCCAATATGCGCTAGAAAGGCCTACTTAACTGGCTCCTGAAATGTTACACCAGTATTCTTATGCTATGTGCTTCCCTATGGATATTTTTGGAAGACTATCATGTGTCAACATTTTGCCATTATGTGCAGAATACCAACGCTCGTATTATATACTATGTATAAAAGATATCATTTGCTGTTCAACATCCATGGAGAAACTGAAAATAAGAATGAGAGGGTATATTTATGAAGAAATCTAATACTTTTCCACTCATCAGCCTAGATTTTTAAATTGTCACGCATGAACACACATGTGGATGTCAAGTCCTTAATTGTGTTCTGCACATTTAAAACATATAAGCTACAAACTCAAGTTGGCAATGTAACACATTCAAGTTAATTTCTGTATAACCTGTAATTACACACACATACAAAACACAGACTAGACACTACGAAAGCCATCACGTTACACTGAACACAAACTTCTCTGAGTTCCAAAACTGAGGAACATATTTGTGGCTGTATCACACCACTGCTGCCACTTACAAAATAAATTCAATAGCCAGCCTTATTTACTGGATTGCTGAATTATGAAACATTATTTTCTACGTTTATGGCCTACTTCAATACCTATGCTTGAAAGTAAAATCTTTATCAGGAATCAGTGAGACCTGGCAGTCAGACTTGCCGACAGTGGTGTGTGAGGACGCAGAAGAGGAACGGTACAGAATCAGTAATATGAACATGGTGGAACATTCATCCTCTGATCTACTGGTTTGTAACACTGTGTAGTCTGGTAGGTGGACACCAACATTGTGGAGCAAATTGTTGCCTCCCTTTTCAGACCATAAGAGACTTTTCCACACTGAACACACAGACAGCAGTTTGCTCTGAAACCTTGATAAAAATATATGAGGCTACACAGTGTCATAATCCACATTATGCAAGCCCCACCATAATTGTTGAATAAATATCATGGAATATGTATGGATTGAAAGTCTGCAGCATATATGTGAGCAGTTACAGTAAATAAGGAATGCCTACAAAATGTAAAGGTATTCTACATACATATAAGCTCTTACAGGAAATAAGGAATGCATACTAAATTTAAAAGTATTTTATAATACATATAAGCTGTTACAGGAAATAAGGAATGCATACAAAATGTAACAGTAACCTACCTGTCCTTGTGAGATGTATTTCTAAAAGCACTAATAACAACTCAGCATTGGCTTTTGTGCATCATACGATGTCATTGCATTTTCAAGTAACTGAAATTTAAAACTGCTCCATCCTGAGCAGCCCTTACCAACTTCAGCGTCAAGCCTCAGTAATCCTGCACACCACAATATGAAGTGTCAGGCTGTCAGCACAAGGTGTCTGTTCCCTTCATGTACAGCAGCAAACTCTCTGGCTAGCTACGACTTCAGCATCAACCTTTGAGAACGAAATATTCCACAATCAAACTCTGGATAAGCAATACAAAAACTTCTCATCACTTCAGCTTACACAAAATAAACCAATTACTTTCCAGTATTTAAGTCAAACCCCACCCTGCATTATCTGTCCTCAGTCTTTCCACACTTACAACCATTTTATGAGAGCCACTCCACGCCAACAATAATCTCACATAACAAGCCAATCTATTAAAATGTGAAAACTCAAATACCACTATTAAAACAATACTTCTTACATTGTCTATCACAGTTCAGGGCTTCGGCGAACAGTTAAGTCACCACATATTTGTAACTAGGGAACCAACTACACACCAGTGTAGCAATACGTAATCAAATCCAATGAGAAAACCCACTCGCAAATCTTGATTACACCAACATTTCCTTCTTTTCCACCTATTCTTGTGTATTTAGCACACCCCACATAACCAACACAAGCAATTAACTTCAAGCAGCAATTTTTTATTCACATATTATCATTGCTACGAAGTACACGTTGCTAGAAAATTTTGATCATCATTTCTTTCAGGATGGCACTGGAAATCAGAAGTTTTAGCCACCATACTTTAGGAATTTGATACAGTTATGTGCCACCTATACCTTGGCTGCCTCGACAGTCAAATACTAATGCAACAATTCACAGGTCTCGGTGCTACAGGGCCCATGAGTAAGCCACACAACAAATATTACACTGTAGATGTACGTGTGTAACCATAACATACAGCCGTCATTATTTTTACACATGGCCACAAATCAAAAGAACTTTGGCCATCAAGGTGCACCATTTCACTGCCCACAGTCAGACACTTACTGACACCCTCACTAGCCTAATTGCCACGCACTGACTCATCCTGTTAGGTTAGGCTGTGATGCAGCACAATGACCACGCCTGAAGCTTGGCCATGATGCATGCAAAAGGACTCTTAAAATGGTGTTTTTGTATCTACCAGGATAGTTGAAGTAATGGTTGCAGTCATATGTGTGCATTTTTTATAAAGGAAAGCATTTATTGCTTATTCAATCATAAAGAACACTATTTTTATTTACCAAAACAATGTAATTAAAGCTGAACCTTGCTTTAACATGTAAACTAACCTCTGCCTAAAAATGAGAAACAAATACCAGATTTTGAGACAGTGGGATGCTCCCATCCACATCCAGCACACCAATGGTTGCACTGTGTCTAAAGAGTGCCAGCATGCTAGACTGCGAGGTACTGCAATTCAGAAGAATCCTGCTGTGGAAACTTCATATTTTAAATCTCAATATTTCTTCCCACCACAGCACACTGACTCTAATCCTTGGCTGCAGGTCAAAATACAGCTTACCCTCCCAGTATCTGTTGAAACCACCACCCACATTCCATGCTTCACAGCCAGTTTAAGACATTTCTGTGTCCATTGCAAGGATAAGTCTGGGAATCTTACGTATGCATAGTCGTGAACAGAAAATGCTAACACACCACAAGATGTGAATGAGAACTACCAAAATGTGAAACATAACCAGAAATTCTGGGGCTCCCAAACGATGACAAATTGTGGTAGCCTTGAACCTGCCCTGTCAGTCATTCGTGTTCGTGGATCAGCTATCATTAAATAATGAAAAGACCCTGGCAGGGCTTTCTGTGAATACAGAATTGCAAACGATGTGGAAGGCAGCAGTCCTACATTAGTTTGAAATTATGTTCCAGCTTCTGCCTGGAGGAACTGAGGAAAACCACGAAAAACAGTCCGTATATTTACACAATTAAACGCAGCCAACTTCGATAGATCGATTGATGGCTCCGTCTAGATGCTTCGCGGCAAGCGCTCGTAAATGACGGCAAAAGGCGAAAAATAAACTTACGAAAACGGCGGGAAGGGGGATGGAATTCTTGCCATCCCTGCACAAAAATGTTAATTATTTATAACGTTTGTTGTTTTTAATGGCAATATTCAAATTTTTTGGCAGGGTAATCACAACGTAGAAATTAAATAGCCACAGAAAGGAGACTTCGAATTAAATACAAGACCAACCCCTAATTCGATACCCAAATTTCGATGGTATTCTATGACGTAGAGGCTTCATTACAGCGGTAGGTGCAGACGTCTGGTTAAATATGTTTAAACATGTATTTCACAGTATAATTTGTCTCTCTTAACTAGGCCCACTAAGCTGCCAAAATAAACTAATTAATTACAGTCTGGATGTTTTCGTAATTAAACCTAGCCAACTTCGACTGATCGATTGATGGCTCAGTTTAGAAGCTTGGCGGCAAGTGTTCTTTACAACGCGGAAACATTTATGGGAAAAGGCGCAAAGGGGGGAGGGGTGAACTTCTTGCCGTCCCTGCAGAAAATATTAATTACTTATAAACCTTTTTGTTTTTAATTATATTATTTAAATATTTTTGGCAGGATAAACATGATGTAGAAATTAAACAGCCACGGAATGGAGACTTGGAATCAAATGTAAGGCCAAATCCGAATTCGATACCCAAAATCGATTCTCTTCTACGACGTGACGGCTTCATTGTAGAGGCAGGTACAGACGGCTGGGTACATATTTTTAAAAATACATTTGAAAGCGGAATTTGTCTTTCTTAACTATAGCCCAATCAGCTGCCAAAACACACGTAATTACTGTGAAATGTGGGTTTCTTTGGAAACGGTGAAATTACTGAGGCGCAAGAAAATGTCAACAGGTAGGTAATGTCTGCTACTCAACCCTTCGAACATGGCAGTATGTAAGCTACATAACTATTTGTCTTTTACATGGGCAACCTTAACAGCCCAAGTAATAACAAACATAATTCACTCTGAATATTGTTGTTGTTTTTGCACTGCATGATGCATTCCATCTACCGGGCGCTATGTACTGCGTTACATTGTTACCAAACGTGTCCTTTGTACTGTTTACTCAGAACGGCTAGCACTGGTCCCATTCGCCAGTTTGCCTTTGCGTAGTTGGAATTTGTAACGTGTTTGCACCACAGGCCCACGTCTTTTGGAAGTGAAGACACTACATTTCACTACCGATTTAATAACTTATTTATAGTTACAGTTTTAAGTGCAGTATTTAATATTTAAAGTTTCAGACCTAATTGTTTAAACGCATCAAACGGTGCTATACTCTCAAGGTATCCATAGTACGCCATGTTTTCAAAATGCTGCATACCATGTGTGCCTAAAAAAGAATACGAGATAACAAAAACAGCATTATGAAAAGAATTTTCTTATTCATTTAAATTTGCTGGTATTACTGACAGCGGTTTGTTACAACAGTTTATAGTTACTACTTCTCTCTCTCTCTCACACACACACACACCAGAACTGGCTTACTGTGGACTCTCAGAAGTGTGTTATTTATAAACGATGCTGTTAATGTTTAAGATTATATAGCGTTAGTGACAGAGGAATGCAGGGGGTATACGGCACTTGTGGAATGATACTGACAGCGGAAAACCTAAGTCCCTGGGCCACTTTGTGCACCGCAAATCTCATAGGGCTGCACCTGGGACTGAATCCAGCCCCCTTCCGTGACAGACCGATAACAACCAAAATGTTGTATGTAATAATCTAATTCTACAGACTTCTTTAAAATTAAAAAGTGTCACATTACCGCAAAATGTCCTGCTGTCATGAATACATTATGTATCTACTTTGCATTCATGGCGATTTTTCATTAATTGTGCAGTCACTGGCCAGAATTTAATCAGATATCAAGGTAAGTGAAAAGTCGCAGAATCTAAAGTGCCTTATTGTGAGATGTTTGCTTTTCCTGGCCAGTAGGAAGGACGAACAATGTAATGGGATTTGCAATTTAACAAACAGGCTGGTACTGCGGTGCCCACAGAAGAGTGCAAAACTGCAAAACCATAGTGGGAAAGTTCACAACAAGTCAGTTTCGCCAAATATTACGATGAAATGAAGGGCCGTAAGATATGCGGGGGTGAGAAATCGATCGACCTGTAAACACTGTAGCTGAAAAACCTGGAAGAGACCCCACTGGATGACCTAGGTGTAGATGTGAGGGCAATATTAAAATGCATGTTAAGGAAACGGGACGTGTTGATATGGGTCTGATTTATCTGACTCAGCGTAAGGTCCACTGGTGGGGCGCAGTGAACACGATCCTGGCCCTTCGGGTTCAACAGGAGTCTCGGAATTTTATCAGCTGAGCGACTGCTGGCTTTTCGAGGAGTGATCCGTTAAGTTAGACGCTGGTAGATGAGTTAATGAGTGGACACTGGCTGGCTACAAGGCCCACCGACTGCTAAAATGTTTAAAGCTATATATGTACGTACGTATGTATGTACGTACGTACGTATGTATGTATGTACGTATGTATGTATGTATGTATGTATGTATGTACGTATGTATGTATGTATGTATGTATGTATGTACGTATGTATGTATGTACGTATCTACATATGAATGTATGTGTATATAACACATATACATGCGACGTATTAAAACATGTAACACTTACTCCTTTCGACACCGTTTTGTGCAGCGTTACATGATGAACACCTGGTCCCTGCGCTAGTGGCCTGTGACGATCGTCAAGGCTGGACTCCACCACCCACGCCATGTCACACGTGCCTGTCAACTGCTGTCTCGCGCACCGTAGGGTCTAACTAAGCTTGCAACCTGGTGTTATCGCTTGTCCTCTGATTGGCTTCTAAATATACCAACACTCGACCACTTGTCCTGCGATTTGCATTTCTCCCCTGCGATGTCTTACGCAGTAACTGCTTGTGAACGGCTGCAACGATGTCGTCTGTTCTAACGTAAGCGAATGGCACGCACACTGCGATCCGCGAGACACACACATTTTGCTTCCACCGACGTACTTAACCCTTTAAAGACAAAGTGAAAATACTTTTCTATCCAATGCTCCCCGATTTCCGAAAGCGCACTGCTTTTTGGAAGGTTCCCACGCTTCGCCCCTTTGTTCTTCTGGTAAGAGCAACACATGGATGAAGATGAGTATGGAACATTGATGGAATGGTACTTACTGGGGGAAACCGAAGTACTCGGAGCAAAACCTGTCCAAGTGCCACTCTGTCCATCACAAATCTCACATGGCCTGACCAGGATCGAACCCCGGATTCCGAGGAGAAAGGCCGGCAACTAACGGCATGACTGTTTTTAAAGTTCGATATTAACCTGAATTCTATTTAAAAGATTCAGCTCGTACCGCGCTGTAAACACCCCGTCTCGGTTACGAAAACCAATCGAATAATGTGTAGGGAGTTAAAAAAAACACGCATAGCAGCGCGAGGCAAACACGCAGGGGGCCAATCCATGCGACTCCTTTCTGCAGCCTCAGTAGGCTGTATTTAAGAAACAAATGGACTTCACGAATCAGAGTACGCGTTAGTAGTCGCTTAGCTAATCAGGAAATTCCAAGTCTGTTACAGAACACGAAGGTCTGTCACCGTGTTCACGTGAGACAAGCGCCTGCCCTGTTCCAAATTCCGAGAATAATGAGTCCAATCCGCACCCTCCTATCCCACTTATTTAGATACATTAAAATATTATCATCCCATCTATGCCTAGGTCGTGCAAGTGGCTACTTACTTTCAGGCTTTTCGACCAAAAATTTAAATGCGTAATCCGTTACCTCCCATGCGTGCTACATGCCCCACATCTATCATCCTCCATAATTTATTACCGGCATCCTTCGAACATTCTACGCGGCTTTGCGCCTAAATCGGACAAGGTCCCCTCCCTCATACTCCCAAACTCAAAGTACACAGGCCTACTTATCTGACACTTATAACCTTTGAAGACGATGCGGCGTTGTGAAATAAAGTACAAAACAACTTTTATATTCAAATTTGAACAGCCTTATTAAAGCCTATCTTTAATGGAAGTGCTCTTTCATGCTGTTGAAGACGAGGGGTCTTCAAAATGTTGCCCCCCCCCACCCCCCCCCCCCCCCCCCCCGAACCTGTTTTCTTTACGTTTCGGACGTCACAAATGTACTACAAGCATGAGTCAAAGCATACCTTCCTAGTGTACTTCCTAACTGCAGGCTACACACGCGACGCAAAGTAGGCACTACCGACCCTTCCCCCACATTCTGTAGAACACACGCACTTGCTGTGCGGGTTAGTGCAGTCGTAATGGTCCGAGACTTGCAGTTCATTCGCGAAGTTGGCCTACTCAGTTCATATCTCGGTCTGGTTAACAGGTGTTCACACTTCTATTAGGTCTTTACGGCCAAATACAGAGACAGTACCTTCAAACAGGCCAGGACCGCCTCCAAAACTTACGTTAACATTCATAAACTTATTCCTAATTTAATTCGATTCCGTATGCACCAAATACAGTCAGTGCAATAATGTATCTCACGCCTGGACAGAAGGCACGTTCCCTTATTTCCTTCTGCTATTGCCATGATAAAAATATTACCCACGCCACACTGGTCCTCACCCGTCGTATCGGAACAGGGCCGGGAGGGGAGCAGCCGACCATGATGCTTTGCGAACCGAGTTGCAGTCTCTAGCGAGACGAGCTGTTCGAATATGCACGGCGCCAAAAGTTTTCAGTAATTGCAACTGTATTTTCAACTCATTTTAAGCTGTTTATTTCATCATGACAGTGGTTTGGAAATAACGTATCATATTTTGAAAACGAAGGCGTTAAACTGAGTTAATATATAACAGTATTCTGCTGAGGATGGTATGTACCACAACTGCAGGCAGGAGTGCCAAGTTTTACTTTTTGGCGACTTCTTCAATTTACATACTTTTCATCACACACACTCACTCATATGTATTTCTTAAACATGTTAAAACGCGTGCTCCTTGCATCCAGAACGTACTAATATAGAATGTTGAAGGTAATGTAATAGAATATACCACAAATTACCGAAATATTATATGTGGTTATAACAATTTTTACTGCCATGTTTGACCGCGTTTGTGGATGTCTGTAATGTGAAGTGATAAGTCTGCCACCTTAACAGTATCAAAGCATTCAATTAAAAATCTACAAAGAATAGAATTATAACACATGAATGTGTTTTGCACAGGAAATAACTGACAAGTGTTTTAGTCCAACATGAAGGGGTTCATAGGTAGGAATAAGTGCTGGAATATACACCTGCTGTAAACCACTTGGGTACGTACCAAAAAAGCACTAAATTCAGTGTTCCTAGGAACCGGGATAGCTGAGTCAGTACAGTGACTCCAGTGTCTGGCCCTCCGGTGGGGTGCCCCCAGCCTCGTATTCATGCGGTAACATGGGCACTTTCCCTGACAGCAAGGTGGCCACAGCATGGTGTTATCCACTTACGTCAATCTAGTACACAGGTTATGAATATGTGGAGTTATACTCCCACTCACCATACAGCCTTCATGTCATGGTACTTTAACTGTGCACAGCAAAAACTTTACACTCTAAATGCAATGTTTTCAGGTAAGGTTATTAACAGCTTAAAATGACAGGTGTATTAAAGCATAGGAATTAAAATTCAAATATTTTGTTCATTTAGGACATGAACATGAATAGCAATAAAACCTGCAGGTTAATTGGTTGATAAACAGAAGTTTCTAACTTGGTTGGTCAATTACGCTCTTTAAGTAGGCACCTATTACATCTTATGTAAACTTACAAATATAACTAAAATTTGCTTGTTATTTAAGTGCCACGTTTTGAAGATGTATGATGGAGAGAGGTGTAGCTCTGTGCAACTTTAACCTCACTGCTGGACTGAGGCAGGTGGTTGGCTTCAAGGCCCACCCACTCTACCTCTGGGAAAAAGACCTTGTACCCAACAGCTACAAGGCTGGGTGAGACCCGAAGCCAGTTTGATTACCTGCAGAATAAAACCGCACACTGTGTACAGCGTGACGCACTACATTGATCTTACCAAGGCTTCCTTTACTTTCAAAATCCCATACAGTTTCCCAGTACAAGGGGAGCCTAAACATAATCCTTTACTCCCAAAAGAAAAGTACTGTCAACCAGTGCCAATTTTCACAAAACTCAAGAATGTTCAACTACATTACATGCACATATCTTGTACTGAACTTCATCAAAGATGGACCATAAAAGTGGAAATTACAGCTAGAAAGTGATTTATCCTGTAAGGAAAGTATGGTTTCCACTGTGTCAATTTTCACGAAACTCAGAATCATCCAAATAAGTGTTCTGGACATCTCCTGTTCCGAATCTTAGCCAAATCTAATGAAACTAGAAAACAGAGCAATATTTCATGTATGACCTTAAGTAAAGCATGGCTTTCCCTGCACCCATTTTGATGAAGACCAAATTAATAAACAAGACTATGTGGATATCTTATATTCTGAATTTCACCAAAATCAGTCAAGAAATGTGGAAAGTCCCGGTAGAAGTTCATTTATGCTCTTATGTAAAGTATACCACCACTGAGCTGATTTTCAACACAGTCACATTTGCTCGACAACCTTTTGCAAAGGACGTATACCGAATTTGATGAAAATCCATCAGACGGAGAGATGGACCATTTCAACATAAGTGTATTTTCCTGTTTACTTAATAAAGAATGACCAGCACACTCTGCTGCTGCCAGAAATTCAGTCCTGATTCCTCCATCATGCAGCCTGTAGCCTACTCACTACAACAAATTAGCCATCCCATCTCACACACATAAAATAATAAATGTTACAAATATAGGCATGGTAATCACACACATGCACTTGCTGTAAGAATTCAATGCCAGAGGTGCAATTACCAACCCACACACAATCACCAAAACCCCTTGCATCACTGTTATAGCTACTCCTGTACCTGTTTTGTATTCCAGTGTGGTGTGGCGGTTATCCAGCCTGCTTCATGCGATAGAGATGGCTGGCACAGTCTTCACAGGAAATGAGTTTTCTTGCTTCCTGTAAGTAGATATTTTAAAATAAAAATTTGTCACTTCCTTCAGTACTTTTTGTAGTTCTTCATTCATTCCCAAACATCATATTTCTCATTAAGTTCCAAATCAAAGGTGCAGTTCATAATCTGTCAGTGCAAGCTGGGATGCCTCGCCAAGCAGCAAGAAATTCTGCACACGTTAACTGCAAAGCTTGCTGGAACTTCACACACAGAAACATGAGACTTCTAAACACTGTGACCGTCACTGCAGTTACAATAAATCTTAAAACAGTTCCATGTTACTGCATAACATGTTCACATTACTGCCAGTACTGGTCGCAATGTGAATAATACAGGAGATACAGAGCAAAGAAAAGATGAAACGTGTGCCATCCCGGGTGATCACTTGGCTTACCTCAGCCATCTGGCTAGCCTGGCATCAGCTACCAACTCTGAAGTGAAAGTTTCTGTGCTGAAGGCCACATAAATCAAAGTGCACAAAATTTCTCCTCTTCTTCCTACTTAATGGGATTTTTGGAATGAAATGTATGGGGCTTGTTATGTTTATGTGTGTTGCTCATATTGTGGTGGTGGTGGTGGTGGTGGCAGTGGCGATAGCTGTTAGAAACAATGCTGTATTCTGATATATGTTATGACAATGTGGGTTTGGTAAGTTGGTGTGGCCAGTTTTGGTTGTAGTGTGGATGAAAATGGTAGCTTTTATATAGATTAAATAAAAGCGGAGAGTATGACAAGCATGGGTGCACCCAAGGAGTGGAAAGCGGTTGCCTGGATGCCGCCCCCCCCCCCAAACAAAACCAAACTTTAAAAACACAGAATTTATAGACATGAAGATATTAAGTGTTCTCTGTGACATACCCTTGAGGCCAAATAAGACACTGAAACCAGCCCATGGCTAGTACAGTAGAATTTCGAAAAATGAAATAAAAACTCTTAGGACATATTAGGCAAATTAGAAAAATGAAGACAATTAGAACTTCTGGCTTAAATTAGGTGAGTAAGCCATGGAACGCACAGTTGTATTTGTATGTACAAAATTGCAGTTTCAATGTTACATTACAGTGATACTTACACCATGATTTTAATAACATTGTTTCTAAAACAGAACATCAATTAGACAAAAACAAGATTTTAAAATAAAACATAAATTACTTATAGCATCTAGGTCAGCAAGTCCAGCGAAAACTCCTGGGTGTGTAACTCACAACAAGCGACGTGACTCTCTCTGTAGTGAATCTATAGTTTTTTGTAATTAAATTTATCTGTGCTGGAAACACTGTTGATGGGGTAGTAATTTTGTGCACACATTTTACATAACCAGTAGCTATGAGCAGAAACCTCACTGCGGTTCTTCTGCCTAACTTTAATTACATTACATCACAGTGTTCAATAACACCTTTCATCACAGTACTAAAGGTCTTCAGTCAAAAGGAATTTTGATAACTAATAAACAGTTAATTCCAAAACTGTAATAAATACATAATTGAAACAATTTAGGAAAATGCCATATATGGTTAATACAGTATTACTTCAAACACTTCAGTATGTCATAAATAAAAAGCCATTCACTAACTAAAAATTACTTGTTGTGTCCGTACCTGTATTTTTTGTGGTACTAACAGAAAAATATGGCCCATGCTTCTAAAAAATGAACTGTTTAAAGTGTCATACTTAAATATGCAGTCAACTCCTCACATTAAACAACCCTGGCAAGAAATGAAGTGCTACACATTTTGCAGGTGTCATTTAGGAACAACCTGTGTTGCAGGTGACTTACTGCCCATGGAGTTGCTGGTTATTCAAACTGACTGCCACATGCAGCTCTCAATGGAAGGTAGGAAAGCGACAAGTTTTCTTTGGTACCACAGAAACAGGGCTGCGTAACAAACCATGCCAGACACAGATGGCCAGTACTGCAGTGTGACGGTCTACTTCAGAGTACTGCTACTACTCACCAGGATACTCAGACGTTAATTCCCGTTTCCTAAATTACCTAAGTACTGCTGCTAATGCCCACGATACTCAGGGGTCATCATGTGCAATAAATTCTCTTACCTAGATGTTGCTGCAAATGTGCCACAACATCTGCCTTCTATCAAAGACACGTGCAATCACACACAAAGTAAGTTTCCTAACATGCATACCTCTGAAGTAACTGGTGCTTGTATGTTTATTAATTTGTGTTACAAACAGCTGAACAACTGACAGCCTACACACATGGGCCCTGCTCTCTGACATGAATTATTGTGAATAGGACACATGAAGGAGTAGCCAAACAAAGCAATAAAAGGCCTGTGCGCTCAATGCAGTTTGACACACATATCTGAATGGTCTTGCAGTCCACCATTAATACTGTATGTATACATTTTATAGGGACAACAAGAAGAGGAGAAAGGGAACACATGGTAGTGGAAGGTCAACAAAGACGAGGAACAAGATACAGGGTGTGTGCCGAGTTATCATGTGAGATTTGATAAGTGAAAGTGAAAAGTGAAAATTAGCTGTTAAAGTGAAAGTGGGAAATATGACTACTGACAGACATTTGTGAGTGTACTTTGAAGAACAATATATGTTACTGGATACTGACTGCCCCTGGAGTTGCTGGTTGCCGGAACTGACTCGCATGTGCATCTCTCAACAGAAGGTAGGAAAGCGACAAGTTTTCTTTGGTACCACAGAACCAGGGCTGCGTAACAAACCATGCCAGACGCGGATGGATAGTACTGCAGCATGTGTGACAGTCTACTTCAGAGTATTGCTACTAATGCCCTAGGATACTCTGAGGTTCCTCTCTATGTCCACCTGCCCTGAGTATTGCTGCTAATGCCCAGGATACTCAGCGGTTAATTCCCATTTTCTAAATTATCTGAGTAATTCTGCTAATGTCCATGATACTCGGGGGTCATCATGTTCAATACATTCTGATTATCTAGATGTTGCTGCAAATGTGCCACAACATCTATCTGCTAGCCCCCCAGTCTCTCACTGCAGCTCAAGATTGCACTGTACCTGAAAATTTCCTACTGATATCAGCAAAACAGGTCCCCTGCATACATACTGCATCCATCTACTATGAGGTTTAAGGGTGTTAACCAGCAGTGATATAGTCCAGCCAAGTCCCCAGTTGAACTGTGTCTCTGGTGGCATAACACTCTCCAACTTCCGTAGCTCACAGTCAAATCCTACGCCATTCCATGGGCGAATGTTCACAGTGCTTCAACACTTGACTGAAATTTCTGCTTTACCAGGAGAACTGATCTGTATTCTTACTACATGCTCATCTCCTGTAGCTGGCATGGAGCTACAAGTGCCAGGCTGTGGTACGCAAGTTGCAGCTACCCTAAAATGTGCCATATTTGTGTCCTCTCTTCCAAGAGTGTTGTATTTCATGTGTTTTATTGTTTCGGTAATTTTGCTGTTGTGGGATAGCTGCACCTTGTGTGGCAGGAATCTTGACTGCCTGAATGACCAACAGAACACCAATGGCACAAGCCTTCGCTGTGTCAGTGACACTCTTTCAATCATATTAACCACACATTTCATCAGTACCGAAACATTATTATTACTAAACGCAAATTTCACACACTTGCAATAACGAAAATATCGCGGTACGTTGTGTTACTAAGACACTACAGCCACCCAGCATTTGAGACATATACTCATGCCGCACCAAAATCGACACGCACTCCACACGACCCACGTTAACGTTCGATCATAGGCGTCTCGCATCACGTGATTGAACTTGTCCGCAAACGCGCCTTTCTCTGCCATCTATAGCGAACCAGGCAGAGCCACTGAGCACCGGATACTGGTAACGCATACAGTTTCCGCTTTGAGCGCCACAAGGCGTTGTTTCCAGGGGCGCGGTTAACTTGCATAGGGTGCGTCAGCCGTCAACTGAGCCATGGATTAGAGATCCCTGTGCTCTGTTGCCAACATCCCCACACTAAATTGCGACACGAACTGTAAATCTCCCTGGTGTGTCCGAGAAAAGTGATGGTTCGGTTGTGGTGATCGAAGATGTGATCGGGTAGTAATTTTATATACACTGGTTGCGCATCCCGGAGTTGACATGAGCAAGGGTGATTAGCTACAGAAATGCATAACTTATTAAATAATACGTATACTCAAGTCACCTCACTTGTATAAGTGAAATTTTAATCATAGATGTTGTGAATAGTTCTGCGAGGGCGACAGTTTGAATATTATATTTTGAGCGAATTAGAAAATCCAACAGTCAAGTCTAGGAGTACATTAATTATGTGAGAAGATATCTGTCATGTGAAAAGAACAACATGGGCTATTCCGATTTCACTTGAAATTCCTTGCACAAGTAATAATAATTTAATAAGATAAAGGTGTGAAATTTCACACATATTTGTTAAAGGACGGCACACATCATAAGAAGCTGAAAAAGGAGAAAATGTTTACCAAATTATATTTATTATTTCTCTGCAAAACACAATGCTGAATCGTTTATATATATATATCAATTAGAATTAAATTTCGGTTGTTATGAATATTATTTTAGTATGTACGTGAAAGGTGCCCCAAATGTCGCCCACCTGTTATGTATGGGAAAGTAATTCTATACGTTACAGGTGCGAAAACAGTTAAAACTTAAAGACGCAAATTATAGTTTATCACAATTACAGCAATTATACAAAACGCTTTCATAGAATTATAAATTAATATGGAGTAGAAAGTAAAACGAATGATGTAATTTTTTAAAGAAATAACATAGACTCAAAAAAAAAGAGAATAAATGATCAAACGTGATACATTAACGCCTTGTTAAGGCACGCCACGTGGCAACGATTCCGAGAATGATACTGTATCATTATGAATAGTCGCGAGGTGCACACGTGTAAGTCGCCAATGCAGACTAGACGGTTGGCGATAAAGACGCGTCCCTAGCTATAGTATTGCTGAGTAGGCGTATATAAAAGATTCTGTCAAGAAATGCTGTTAAACCTCGTGGCGTGTATATTCAGTTTGTGTAGGTGCATTTGTAAGAATGAGACATTTGTTCTGTTAACAGATAGTTTGTTTGGCTGCGCTGCACTTTCGATATGCACATTCAGTGAAACTGCGATTAAGCAAACTTGTGATTTAATGTGCTATAACAGTGAGTCGGTGGAGCGATATTTCGTGTAAACCGTTATTAGAGGTAAAAGGTCGTCGATATTCTGTGAAATCGAGATTTAATACGTGACTAGTCACGTCCCAGGCATGTGACTAGCTGACGTAATATTACGCATCTCTCAAAGGCCTCTCATAATTTTTTCTCGCGTCATGATGACTTATTAAGTCAGCCTAATGACACACTAAAGGTTTTCTTCAAACTGCCTACCTCTGTCTTGAAGCTTAATATTTTGATGGTCTCTTACCCTTATTACCGCAATGTTCGAGCAGATAAACGTCCACAAATATCAAACGATTTCCTTCGCCATCGCGGAGGCATAAACCACAAGAAACCTGGACCCACGTGCCATTCTACTGCTTGCTTCGTCCCTCTTTATTTTCCTGCAAGCGTGGCGTGACTCTCCTCTGTCATAGTGCTGGTATCTGGTGCCTCCATGTTGTATTACAACCACTGGAACCTGGATCAGATTGCTGCTATCTGGTGCCAGTATGCTGTATTACAACAACTGAAGCCTGGGTCAATTTGCAAGTGAAACGAATTAGGCTGCTATCTCAGAGATATGATTTCTGACAGTTGTGTTGCTGATGATTCAAACCTCCTGGCATTTCGCGCTGTGTCGACTGTTAAATGTACGCGGAGGTTTCCAAGGTTCGTGGTGCTTGCTTATGCAGGGCCTAACAGTGTAAGGACAGTAAACACGGAGCGCTTCAGTCTGAAGCTAAAAGAACCGCCAGCCTTGCAACGTCGGTGCATTTACTAGTCGACACGGCATAACATCCCAGAAAACGTGAGACTTCAAATTAATTTCTGTTTAGTACGTTAGACACAAGGCATTTCTGTGCAAGATTGTTGTCAACAATTTACCATTGAAGTTTCAAGAAACTTTAACCTACTTTTGCTAACATTTGGTACAAAATTCAAATGTGGAGTACTTCATTGTATTCTCCAGCCTTCTATCGCTTTCTTCCTGTCGGCTATGTCCAACAATTCTCCTCAGCACCCTCTTCTCAAACACCCTCACTCTGTGTTCCTCAGTTAATGCCAGATACCAAGTTTCACACACATGCGCGCGCACACACATACACACACACACACACACACACATTTATGGGGTTTGTATTTTAAACTTTACATGTCTATTGTGTAAAACACGACGAATCAAGGTAGAAGGCAAACCAAAAATTGGTAGAAATTTTGAGACTTCGGTCAGTTGAAGGTGAGACAAGGACATTTTTCGGTTCATCACAATTGTAATGCCAGTTGCATGTGTTCTGTTTCTAAGAAAAGCTTTTGCACAGTTTACAGGTATTTAGCCGTTTTGTGCGTTTTTAAAACATACAATTTACGAAAACATGGGAGTAGTGTTTGTTTCAGCTTCCATACACTTAATCGCGTAAATTATGCAACGGAAGTCGATTAAATTTGGCATCATGGGTCTGTACAAGTTTTGGTGTGTACCGGTCACGAAATTCAAATCGAAGTTGGCCAATTTTAGTACAAATCGCCTTCTTTACTAAGGCTACATCCTACTGGACACGAAGTATAAACTTTTCTACAAATTTCCGCCTTTTAAGTTTTGTCTTTCAGTTTGCTATACAAAATTTAGAAATTAAACTGAGGGAATTACAGCTTTGCCTGTTGCTCTCTATGGGTGTAAAACTTGGCCTTTAACATTACTGAAATAATGGAGAGACTGAGAATTTTCTACTGCAGGGTGCTGAGGGAGGTGTTTGGGTCTAAGGGGAAGGAAGTAGCAGGATGCTGGGTGAAACTGCGTAATGGGGAGCTTCGTGATTTGTAGGTGTCTTATTCCTGTGCTCGAGTTCAGGAAGATGAAATTGGCAGGGCGTTTGGAATATATGGGGAGAGACGAGGAATATATACGGAGTTTTGGTAGTAAACGTTCAAGGAAAGAGACGACTTGGAAAACGTAGATGTAGGTAGAAGCATAATATTAAAAAATATCATCAAGAAATGGATTATATTGAGCTGTCTGAGAATAGGTAAAAGGGGCAGGCTGTTGTAAACAGACTGTTAAACCTTTAGGCTCCACAAAATTTGCAGAATTTCTCGACTAGCTGAAGAACTGTTAGCTTCACATGTAGTTAGTTCGTTAGTTATTCGGTGGCTCTTTGCAGCAACATCTACACACGAAGACGGATGGGAACAAGGAAAACCACAAGGAACTGATTTGAAGTATGTGGCTGCGCTACACACCAGACAGTAGGACAGGCGAATGACGTCTTCTGTCGCGTCTATCGTCACTTACTCACGCAGACGACAGTTTGCTCACTGCATTCTCAGCAGGCCAACATTCTGATGCTGGCGACAAGAGGACACGCAACACCGCTGATAATCGGACGGTATTCTACGTTGTCAAAGAGCGGGCCTACTGACATGCGGGCCTACTGACATGCCAGCCAGACGGACAGACAGGTAGACGACCTGACGAGGAAGGCGGCCATGGCTCAACTGCCATACGGCAGTGGGCACCAACCAAGTAGGCGAAATCTTAAGTGCTTCGTATTGTGGTTCGCGTTGTATTACGAAATCTATCATTGGATGAGTTGATGTTTGTTGTCTAGGTTTGGGCATGACTAAGGAAACTAGAGGGCCAGGCGAAGCAGCATAGAGAGAGAGAGAGAGAGAGAGAGAGACAGACAGACAGAGCGCGAGAGAAATTTAGAATCAGCGTGACATTCTGTGTAAATAATTGTAAGAAGGTGGTTCATAGAGCTAATGTGTTTCTTTAGACGTGACATCCTGCTTTGTTGTGACAGCACAATATACACAATTTGTATCAGTCAGAACACAAACGTACTGTAATTAGACAAGAGATTTTGTGTCTAAAAGAGCGAGATGCCTCGACGTGTGACACGTCATTCTCATTCCCACAACAATTCTGAAAACACACACGGAGGAAGAAAATATACCAGTGGCAGTCTGATTACATAGCACTTGTACATTATCTTCCTTATGTGTGTTTTTATAATTGTTGTGCCCTTGAGAGTGATCTACCCTATGTCGAAACATGTCTCCCCTTTTAGGCTCATAAACTCTATTGTCTATAAGCTTTGAGTGACACACCACCAAGGTTACAAGTCGATTGCAATTTACATCTTATATTGGATACCACCTGTGCGAGCTCGCCAACATTTTACATTTTTACCTCGAATTTGAAATTTTGTGTAAACAAACATCTGATGATGATCGGCTTGCTAGAAACATGTAGTGTTTGAAAAAATAATAACAATAAGTACAGGGTGTGTCAGATGGAATAGGCTACGTAGTGTTATTTACGTAAGAAACAAATTTTTGAGTTATCCGAATGTGTTTCATTGTGGTCAGAGTGATTTCCACACCAGTTTTCTCTTCGCCCACTTGAGCAGCAGGCTTTCGACACATTTAGTTAGATTTACTGATAAGCAGAAAGGATTGCTCAGTGTGTTTGGCCGGGAGTAACTGAGTCAAACCACGCGGTTTCATTGCTATTCTTACCTATTTAGAATCCTGTGGGTTGCAACGGTACACATTTAAGCAGACTACCCCCCCATACGCCACTTCTCATCACAACCTTAAACGTAGCTTTATTTTTGAACACAGCGCTGGAATTGATTAACGCATTTAATAACTTTGGCGCAAGTTAGAATATTCGTTGCGTCAGAAATTGAGGACTCGCAATTGCAACCATTCACGAACAGCCATTTCCACTCCATTCTACCTGTGGACAGTGCCAAGATTGGACTAATGCCTCAGGGCTCTCGGGGCGTATGTTGGAAAATACTGAATAAATAAAGTTCATGGAACACTGTAATGGTTGTTCGTTTAACCCTTATGACCTAGGGGACTGTACTTACGGGACATCCCTTGCAGGTAGGTCAGCGTACGTTACTGCAGGCTTTTATTACACTCTGCCCTGTACTTTCTTTTATTCTGCAAAACAAGAATCTTTGTCGAATATTAAAGAAATCCTTGACACACCACAATCCTTGCTACGATGACAATCATATCAATTTTGCTACCACCGGACGTGCTAGGCCACTAGTCTTGCTACACCGGACGTGCTAGGCCACTAGTTTTGCTACCACTGGACGTGCTAGGCCACCAGTTTTGCCACTACTGGACGTGCTAGGCCACTAGTTTTGCTACCACTGGACGCGCTAGGCCACTAGTTTTCAGGTAGAACATTAAATAGTCTGTCTCCGCTCTACATAGCGTCGATAGGAGAGCGAACAAAATTTATTTTTCCCCCTGTAAAGTCCATAAACCACTTTTTATAGATCACCGGCTTGATGACTCTAAAAGTACATTTCATGAGGCATAATCTTCTGCCTTACTTCTCTTCCGCTCTGCTGTATTATTAAAAAAACAAAAGAGGGACGCTCTGCGTTTATATTCTAACAGCTGTGGCGTTCAGGAGGTCGTTATAGTCGTTATGCAATAACGGATGGATTTAGCATGTAAATGTGACGGCCATAATTTCATAGATATGAAAATGGCGTCGTATGCTTACGACACCTTCTTGCAAGAACAAATGAGAATCAAGTAGTGGTTGGGAGGAGTGGGAACGAGCGGGTTTAAAGTACGGTTTAGAGCAGAAGATACGCGCACAAAACGGGGTTTCCTGATAACACTTTCACTTTTTAGATTAATTCAGTCAGTGTAACAGCAGAGGAAAAGGAGCCTACACCATGTGAACTGCACCTTCTGTAAAACGCACTGAATCGTTTTTACTGCGTGGTGCGTACAGTTCATTCTGTTTTTTTGGTCTAGTCTATGCGTCGTGTTTATTTGAAATACCGTATCTGTCCGTGATTTCAGACTTCCGCCGCGATGATATGATGATGAGATCTGCACTCTTCTGGGATGTTACACATCCTCGAGACGTACTCCTTTACCGACGTTTCGGGATAACGTATCGGGATCATCTTCAAGGCTTAAGGGACCGATACGTTTTCCCGAAACATTGGTAAAGGATTACCACTGGACGCTGTGTCATATCGCAGGAAAGGCAGACCTTACTGTATCTGCGCCAGTGTGCTTATTCTCCAGTTGTTATGGAAGGCAATAGGCGCGTCGTACAGCTTCAAGCTTCTTCGTCTCCTCTCTTATTTTCTGCTCACAAAGACACAGACAAGAAAGCCGCGCAGAACTGCAAACAACACTTGCCACATGCCATGTCCTTCCTGTTTACTTCACGAGGGATGAGAACATTTGTGCTCACTCCGGCACTCAAACTTTTTCCGACCATTTATTCTCTGGTTTTCCAAGTACTTTATTTCTAGGAAATTTCCATCCTTTACATTGTTACTTACTGAGTGCGCTCTGTATTTCGTAATATCCCCTACAATAGACCTATTAGAGGAGCTGCGACGGCTCAGCTGGTGCAGTGACCAAGCCATCAGCTGGGATATTGGCTGTTCCATTTTTCTCTTTTGTAAATTTAAAATCAAAAGTGTGGCCTTAATGTGGTTTCTTAAAGCTGTATTTGACTCTTGTGCTTTGGAAGGGTCTGATGAAAAGTTTCATAAATATTCCTGTACGTTTCCACAGATCAGGTCTGTCAATTTGAAAGATTATCTGACTTTCCACGTGGTTGAAGCAATTAAAAGGAAAATTTGGCTACAAACTTTGCCAAAGAAATTATTGCTGTTTCATTATAAGCGGGCATGGTTTGTTTCTGATGCAAATTGAAGAACTTAGTCCTTTTCACACACTGTGCAATTTAAACCTCTACAGGGTGTCAGAATTCGGTCTGTGCCTCCTAGCATTCTGGCAGCACTACAAACCCTTATCGTAATTACACTAAGTACTGCTACCGTTGGCAGCTCTTTTTTTACCTTTGCTCTGACCGCAATGACATGTCTTGCATCCGTGCAGTTTTCTGTATCCAGAATTAAGTTGCAGGTTGCTGACAAAGACAAACGAGACACGCAATGTACGTATAACGTAACACTGAGGGGCGTTCGCGTAACCATTGTTGCCGTGGAAAAGCAATAAGTATTATACATTCTTAGTACCTGTCTGTAGCCTTAGTTATCCAGCATGCAAAGCGCATGCGCCTTATTGTATTGTCATCTGTGGACTGTCTGGCTGTACCATATTTTTCCACATTATCTCATAAACGGCACGATTTGCGAAAGAAAGTTACTGGACATAAAATGTGTGTTTTGACTTTGTCCACAACTTTTGTCTAAAACCTTTCTCATTCTAAGAAGAACTGAGCGAGATATTATCATAAATGTACACAGGTCTTCGTGTAAAGTACCCGTTATTCTTGTTAGACTTTAAGGAAACATGAATTTTCTGGACAGATTTTCGAAAAATATTCAAATAATAAATTTCATGACAATCTGTTCACTGAGCCGAGTTGTTTCATGCGGAAGGATAGACTTACAGACGACAGACAGACAGACATGACGAGGCTAACAGCAGCTTTTTGCAATTTTGCGAAAGCACCTAAAACTCAAAAACGTGGGCCGCGTAGATTGAGCTTATATAACCGTCATTCAATTAACGAAGAATGACGTGCTTGTAACACCCGCGATGTTATAGAGAGAAAGCTGATTGATATGAAAAGAGAAAACAGTAGAAAGTAACAGGCAACAGGCCTGAGGCTTTGTTTTCTCTTTCGGTGCGTAATTTGCTGTACGTAATTTTTAGAGGGATCGCAGTGTGTTTGATTAATGAAATATCCGGAGTTAAATATTCGCGATGTATAAAAGGCTGGAAATAAATAAAATTGTTTTGCTTACCTCAGTGTGCTAACTCAGTGCACTAGTGCTCGGCTGCCTGAGGTCAGGGTTCGATTTCTGGCAGCAGCAGGAATTTTTCTCTCCGTCGCTGCGGTCCAGCAAGCTGCCTGCTGAATGGTTACTACAGTTTCTTTCCCTTAACAAAGCGGCTGGGCTAAAAAGCTCACCGCTAACCTCTATCTAATATCAACGTTAAGAAAGTATGCTCGCGTACGTCCACATATCCACGCTGACGTACACCTACATACACGTTGACAGCATGCAGGCAAAATGTGACCTTTACTACATGCGGCAGGCTTCAGTTTTGTTTAGGCTGAAGAGGTCGCCGGAGGACTGAGGTCAAAAGCGACACACAGAACACGGTGTTTGATTGTCAGCACTGCTGCTTGGTAAAGGCTTCGCTATGACGCTGCTTCACCTACGGTGATTAAATTGCTTGGAATATGACAGGGAAGTTATTGCTTTCGAATTGTCTGCGAGAATTAAGATGGAGGCCGTGTGGCAGGTATTAGTTTAAAAAAATTAATCCATTATTGACCTAGACAGCCAAATAAATAAAAGAATTTCAGCTTAGCTGGAAAACTGACACTCGGAGGAGATTTATGTTATGGGCTACAGGGGCTATAGAAATATATAACTTTACTAGGATTGGGTATGGGTAAATAGACTGATGTATGGTGGGGCGATATGAAATGGTGAATCGGAAGAAATATAGGAGGAACTAGATGCGAACTTTAGCTGTAGGCCCGTCCGGACCGCAGGGAGCGGAAACTCGTAGTAACCGAACGGTGGTCAGACGCGTTATGGCTGTCACATATTTACTGGAAATCAGGGTCTGCATTCTTTTGCCTGGCGCAACAGCCCCCAGCGGTCCAAGGCCTGAACATTAACCAGGCTTCGCGATCACACTCAGACACACACCACACTCAGTACAACTCCTCTGGACGAGTGATTAGCTCGACGCAGGGACCTCTACCTGGCAACACAAACACTGTACAAGAGACAAACATCCATGCCCCCGGTGGGATTCGAACCCACGATCCCAGCAAGCGCTCGGCCGCAGACCTACGCCTTAGACCGCGCGGCCACTGGGACCGGCTCTGGCCCTGGATAGTGACGTATATGACTTACCTTCGCATGGCGAATGGTGGTCTGACACCAAATTAATTGCCTGTAGTAAAATAATTGGTATTTATTGGTAGAATCCTGTGAGACACATACATATGCTGCTCGAAAGAACAGTAAACTGTCTTCAGTAAACCAGGCGCTACATAATTACCGCTTGGCTGTGGTATTCTTGATCACAAACAAACATTCATTACTGTTAAAACGTTATTTATTCCTGTATATTTAATCCATTTATCTCCGCTAACAATATGTGTCGTTTTCCCAAATCCAACTCTTATAACTTGGCAAATTAGACTTTTTTTGCGTGTGGAAGTGCAGAGCACGTGCAGCATACTTCTTACTGAAGCCGAATGCTTTACGTCTCGCACCACGTGACAGTCAGTTCCACGGTGCAGCTTCATCCGCCAAACGCTCTGACTCTTACTGCAAAGTTTAAAATGCGTTATAGATTCGGCCATACAAGCAGTTTACTGTGTGAGTCCTTAATTATATCATCGCCGGTCGCCAGTCCACCCGGGTGTACCCACAGTTCACCAGAAAGCAGAAATTCCCTGCGCGGTAGGGAGTGGGGTTGTTGGGTGTGTGTGGTGCGTTGCGGGAGGGTGTTGCCTCTAGGGCGGACTGGTAGCAACACGTCATTTGCCACAGACCTCACCGATGAGCATATATTGCTTGTTTGTAACTGGGATTCTCTCCTGGCCGCTGGACTGTAGCCTCTACCATAAAACGCGTCACATCACGTGTCTTCGCCATTTTGTTATCGCATGTGTTTCATGAGGTCATTCTTCTTGTCACGTGACATTAATTTCCTCTTCGTCGTCTTCGTCGTCTTCCCCACCCGAATCTTCTTCCAAGTCTTGATCGTGATGATGTAACAACTGCTTCTCCTCCGTCGCGGCGTCCAGCATCAGCATCTGGCCGTCGTGTTCCAGCATGACGTCATCGTCGTGTTGACCGACTTTGTATGACGCGTGGTGAGACGGCAGTTGTGGTGAGTTGAGAGGCGAGATGTCCGAGAGGTCAATCTTGGGCCTGTCGCCTTCTGCGTCGCTTAAATCGGGGTTTGGGTTGTTTCTGTTGGGAAGTGTTTGTTCCCGTGATCCGCCACTGGCCAACAGTTCGCGCTCTTTCGAATTACGCCACTTCATGCGACGATTTTGGAACCATATCTTCACCTGAAACAAAAACTGTGTTATTTTCAAATACTGTATTACTGTAAAACACAGCACTAAGAAAGGACAAAAATATTAGAAGCGGTAGAAACGAGTGGCCTGAAAGTTTCACAGCGAGAGAAGACTGCCGTTATCCTGTTTACGTTGTGTGATTTTAAACAGGCCTGTTACTGAGAGTCGTTACATTTCATCGGCTTGATAATGTTTTCTATAAAATTTGGTAGTGTGGGATATTTCCGCTTCTCCAAAATTTCCGGACTGTCTCTGGGGCCCTCACAACCTCCTATTCAATGGATACCGGGGTTCCTTCTCTGGTGTGAAGTGGCCGGCACCTGAAGGTCCATTAGCGCCGAGGTTAAGAAAGAGTGGAGCCCTACTTTACACCCGCTGTTTGCCTTCATGGCGTGGGCGGGGACGAGTTCACTTTGTTACTTCTCTCTGTGTGTAACATTTGTACTCCAGGAGTCATAGAGGAGTTTCCAACTTTAATTAAACAGTTGTGAATTATCAAGTGACGTGCAAGTGTATATTATAAGAAAATCTATAACTAAAGTAGAGTTGAACCCGGTTATAACGACATCGGTTTAAGCGACACCTCGAATATAACGTCAGATAGTCTGTGTTACCAATTACAGTCAGGCCCGGTTACAAAGACATTGGTTAATGCGACACCCCGTTTATAGCGTCACATACCCTGCGTTACCAATTAATTCCTCACAATTAACCGTCACATTATACTTCTCGGTTACAACAACACTTGTTTGTAACGACACAAATTATTCAGTCGTTTTCGTGACGTTATAACCGACTTTGAGTGTCACTCCTCACCGTGAATCATAACATTGTGCTCCTAGGTTACAACACTCGTTTATAACGACACAAAATATTCAGTCTCCTTCATGACGTTATAACCAAAGTTAGACTCTATGTAGTACCTTAACAAGAGTTTTTTTTTTTAACGTTAGGCTTCATAAAGTTTTCCAGTCCAAAGGCTTGCTATAATCCAGATGCATTGCGTCTACAATCTTCTGTAAGAAAAGGGAAGATGTGTTACCTGCGGGTGCTACAGATAGCGAACATCAGAACGTGAAGTGTTGAGGGCACTCGTACATGTGTTTGTGTCGTACTAACATCGATACACAGGGTGTTCTTATCGAGGTTTCGCACACACAACACAGACTTTCCACTCGTGGCAATGCTGTTTTGATGTCGCGCTCTAAACTGAGGCGTTGCATTGCTTCGTATTATTAACCGGTGCTGGCAGCAAGTGAACATCCTTGGCTGTTACATTAAACACGCGAAGCTACTGAGCGGAATTTGGTACAATTTGCTATCGTCGGTGTGTGGCCAGAATTGCTTTGTCATTTAACGCTTTTTCTTCACTGTCGGTTGTAATTCATCCGTTACGCCAGCAATAGGTGGGATCGACATTTTGTAAGATTTCTCTCACAACGGCTGAAGAATGAGATCAGCCTAAATCTGAGTCTGCAGTTCTTACAGTCTGGAGTACTTTTGTATGGCGAATATTGCCAGAAACACACAGCTGTTTGTTTAACATCTCTGTCAGTAGGGCAGTTTTCATGGGACCTGTCGGTGGACGCAGACTTCCTGTGAAATAAATCTGCCGTGCTTGGCGAAATGGTAAAAGAAACTCCCTGTACGCACAAGAAACAATAATGTGATTATGAAGGTGTTATTGAAAAGGAATATGAAATGCAGATTGGCCACCGCCTGAAGATATTAAAATGACACCTTTACTGCGGACTGAGTGCTTTATTAATAGACATATATATACTGGAGAGTGTATGCGTCGTTTATGTTGCTGGGCTTTGTCCATTTTCCATTGTCTGAAGTGCTTATCAAATTGACACATTTACTGGAGGCTTAAGGTGACATTAAACTGATGCATATCTGTGTATGTAGATATATATTGGAATTTGAATACCTTATTGAACTGACGCATGTATTGGAGCTTGTCCGTCTTGTCGTTTTGGCCATATACTCCTACATACGCATGAAGGCTACGTACTGCCGCTGAGCAATATTCATCATTAACCTTTTAAAGCCTAGCGGTAACTTTACGTACCACCAGGTTTAATATTAAAAAATTCTACGTGGTGCCCACATTGCGTTTATGTGTTTTGTACGGATCTCAGAACAAACGGCAACTTTTGCCTTATAAAACATTAAGAGACTGGTTTTTATAACCGAAGTGGAGACTGTTTACAGCGCGGTACGCACTGAGTCCTTATATAAAACAGATACGCTTCGTCTTTAAAGGGTTAAAACAACCAGCTCATTCACTGGATAAAACACATTCGTAAGCTATAGTATGAATAATAATAATAATAATAATAATACAAATAATATACAAATAATATTAAACATACTAAGTTCATATTTTTAGTGGATTACGAAGAAAGAACTGGAGATTGAAAGGTTTTGTTTCTTACAGTTAAAAAACAAAAGAAACGTGTTATTTCCTACTGCGTCAAATATGCTTAAGTTTAAAAAGGAATGTCTTTTCTGGCTGTGCCTTTCTATTAACGTTGCAAGTATAGGTATATATATATATATATATATATATATATATATATATATATATTTGTAATTAACACACTTCAAACTCGACTAGTATATAAAATGGCAAAGGACGTAGACTTTGTGTGAATATGGCGCACAATTTTCTGTCCAGTGTGCGGTGTAGAAGTTATTTTGTTCCTGACAGCAGCCATCCCTTTCCGAGTAACGCTGCACGTATCGGTAACGTGCAGCTGTCTGTCTCTGTGGGCACACTGTAGTGAGCCCACTGGTAATTGCTTTTCCATCACTCAACATTTGTCAACATTCACTGGCCGACAAATCTGTTCCAAACAACACGCTCCTTCCACATATCTTCAGTCCCTCTAGCTTTCTACACTAAATGGCCACCCAAGCTTCAATATGAAATCGATTTTGCTTCAAATGATGTAATAATTGATTCGATATCAGCACCATCTTTTGATCAAGTCTGTAAAAATGAAACACAACACTATCAATCATATTTCTTCCCCCTCAGTAGAGAGATATATAAATTGCAGTATTGGGGAAGGAACTGCGGAGAATAGAGCCCATTCAATGCACCTACAGGGGAGAGATTTCTGTTCTTGAAAGCGACTGGAAGAGAAAAAGACTTGCGTGTAGCGACAAAGAGATCAACTGCAGCTGAGAATAATTTTCACCTTGAGATTTCCATGTGAATAACTTTTTCAAAGAGGGATTGATGAAACATTTGCTCTGCATCTTTTTCGGAAGCGGACTGTACCCTCAGCACCTCCTACATAAGTAGAGGCAACGCAAGTAACGTATTAACATAGCTGTTAAATCAGACACTGGCACATTCTGTTTGAATGTATATTAGACATCCTGGTCGGTTACTAACCAACAAACAAATGAATCAGGTAGCTAACAAACTAATAAAATCAGACTCCGTTAATATGTGCCACAAAGTGAGACACGGTTTTTTTTAACTATTTTAACTATTATTTTCCACGGTGCAACAGCCCCCATGTGGGGCCACAGCCCCCAGTGGGCCAGGGCCTCCTCATTATCGGGGTTTCGCGGTCACACTCAGACACACACCACACTCGGTAGGACTCCTCTGGACGAGTGATCGGCCCGTCGCAGAGACCTCTACCTGACAACACAAACACTGTACAAGAGACAAACATCCATGGCCCGATGGGATTCAAAGCCCTGATCACAGCAAGCGAACAGCCGCAGACCCACGCCTTAGCCCGTGCGGTGGCTGGGACCGGCTTAACTTTTTACTTAACCCTTTAAAGACGAAGCGTATCTGTTTTATATAAGGACTCAGTGCGTACCGCGCTCTAAACACTCTCCACTTCGGTTATAAAAACCAGTCTCTTAATGTTTTATAAGGCAAAAGTTGCTGTTTGTTCTGAGATCCGTACAAAACACATAAACGCAATGTGGGCACCACGTAGAATTTTTTAATGTTAAACCTGGTGGTACGTAAAGTTACCGCTAGGTTTTTAAAAGTCAGTCACAAATATTTTTACAGTAAAATTAAGCACATTAAATATAAAAATAGTATGTGATAAACAAAACATATACTGGACTGGGAAAGGCAAATGCAATAATTCTGCAGTTTTTAAATTACTATGTTACTGTGTAACAGTGTGTGAACAAATAGTTTTTTCAGTTCCTGTGTAATGCGGGCAGAACATTCCCACAATTTTTGTGCCCCGTCACTACCGATGGCTCCGTAGAGACAAAACGCTCTGTGTCGTAATAGGCTGTAGGGAGATGGTGAAGAAAGGTTGAAGTTGCTGCACCGTGTGACCCTGCAAGCCTTGAGAAAGCCAAAACAGTTCATTGCACCATCTTCTTGTTGATACTACTGACAGTCTGTGTGAATCCACGACGTCTGTTCATGAAAACGCCAGGCTGGCTAAGACCTTTTCTAGAGTTCCACAGAGCAGACAAACTGGGAACCATAACCAAGTCTGATACGCGCCTCTGTAAGGCCCAAAAGCACTCCCTGGGCAGGCCCTGAGGGCTGCAGGAGGTTGAGGATCCAGATTTCATGACAGTCGGCATAAAATGGCGGTAAGGTTGTCAGCCCCATGCACTGGCCGCATTTACCTCCTAGGAAATGTTCCTGGTACTCATTTCTGTTAGATTCTGAGTCGAATCTAGGGCCATAGTGCGACCGGAAGGATGATACTATCGGGAATCGAACCCGCGACCTTCCGGCTGATAGCACAGTGCCTCAACCAACTTACTCCACTGCGTGCCTTTCTCCCGCCCCCCCCCCCCGCATCTGTAATAAATGAGCATAATTGTCAATAAGATAGGCAAAGCAATAAACCGATATCTTCACGAATTGGCATAATTAATTAAATTTAGAACCACATGTAAATCAGAATTAAGTATGAGATTGCAAGACGTCATACAGCCCTTATAGTTCACATTGCGGTATTCTGGTATGTGGATATTGTGCCGTGTGTTCTGGTAGGTTCAGTAGCAGGGAAGAATACGAGTATGTTCTCCCGAAACGTCGACGACGTCCTACGAGACTATAAACGATAAAACCTCAGTACGAAGCGAAATGTTATGTACATTTAAACGAGGCAACCAGTAAGCCCTTACAATATAAGGTGGGTTTATCGTGCCATAAAATGGAGTTTAGATTTTATGCGCCACAATAGCAGCTAAGGTTCAGTGTTAGAATGGCGGAGAGGTCAAATGGAAACCTTTTTCCCTCGAGATTTCCATCCCCATGAAAAAAACAACGTACATAACTGGTGCCTACTTTCCTGATATCTGGAGAACAAAACGTCCAGCGAAGCGAGTAGAATTTCAATTTAAAAAAAGAACGATAATATAAAAATGCTTTAATAAGCGTACAACCGTATGGAAATGACATCAAAAACAGTTTTATTCACGCCCCGGTAACTTTGCTATCAAAGTTAATGCGTGGAGAAGAATAAAAGTACGATTTTTTGTTTTCTGCCTTTCATATATATATATATATATATATATATATATATATACATATATATATCTCAACAAACTGGATTACCATTATTTATACGTGTCAGAACAATTAGGGAAACACTACCGAATTTCTGACTTGGAGGGGCGCAGGTCTACTGGATGTTGATGCGTCTGTGGTTTACAGCAAAACTTTATATGTGCTTACCTTGCAAATTAACACACAGAATTTCGGTCTGAAATAAAATTTCGCCGTATCAGTTTCTGACTAACGCGAGTAGCCTGCGAGTTTCTTCTTGCACTCCTCGTATATTGTGTGTTGGTTTTTACGAAATGAAGATTCCATCTTTGTTCCTCCTTTCTTCTTCAGAAGTCTAAATAAAAATACTGTCTTTTTTGTCGACTGTTCAAAAATATTTACATCTTCTGGATGTTAAATAAAGTCACTCTGCAAATCCATCTGTCTGTACGCAAATAACGGCACTCGACACCTCCCCAAAGGATTTTTAAGGAAATTCACGCTAATGGATCTTTTGCAGAATGATTTCGCTATTTCAAGATTTATTTGTACCGGAAACTTCCGGAATCCTTTAGTCGTTACAGGCACCGGGCTAAGTTCTGGAAGATCGGTCTGCAGCTCCCGAGCAAGACAAAAAACTGTCCCTTGTCCGAAAACATCCAGACCGACTCTGGGCCCACACAACATTTCATTTAATGGACACAACGGCTACGGCCCCGTCGGTAATGCAGCAGAGGCATGAATATGGACACTCATCCCCATCTAGTGCCAATATTAAGCATGAGTGGAGCCTTACTTCTTATTCCTCTATGGCGACTCGCTGCTGATTGGACGGTCCGGGGACCGAATCCCGTTGGTTGTGAGATTTTCCGTAGGGGTCCATACCGGCCCTAGGACCCACCCAGACTCCCGTACAATGGGTACAGGTGTTTCCCGGGGGTAAAGCGCCGTGGCAGCGGTGGTAGCCACTCACCCTCCATCTAGCGCCGAGGTTAAAGAAAGAGGAGAACTATTCCCTGTTCTTCCATTTTGATTTCATGGAAGGTCATAAAGTGAAGTTTACATTTACTTTTTCAGCGACAAATTCATGAGGCAATTGTAAGTAACGGTAAACACGGAGGCCGTGCCTTTATGTGTGCACATGCATTTGAAGCCTGCCCTGTGCATCCCTAAATACCAGCAAGATTTGAACCCATAGGCAAGTTACAAAGATAAAGCAAGGTTTCGTATGATTTACAGCGTTTTTCTTCCGTACATCCTAATAACAGGACTACAATCAAGCGTGATAGAAACAGCACATCGATTTCAGCTGTGTTGAATATATGTACACAGAAGTGAACGCGTCAGAATAACTAAGCTGTGCATACATTTTCACAAATTGTCTCTTTGCAGCAGGGTGGTAATCTTTGTTAGCAGTGGCAGTTGTAGCTGACCGTTTGCTGGGCAACTAGGACAGTACGTGGAACTCAGCCTTGTGACGAAACGGCTAATGACTAGCTATGCTACTTTTCACCACAGTTCAGATTTTAATGAAACTTGAATTTTCCGGACTAAGTTTCGAAAAATATTCAAATATTAAATTTCATAAAATGCGTCCAGCGGGATCCGAGTTCTTCCATGCGGACGCACAGACGGACAGAAAGACGGACGGACATGACAAAGCTAATAGTCGCGTTCCGCAATTGTGCGAGCGCAAATAAAAACATACCAAATTTATGCACTTCCTTTGTGTGAAATCAAAATTAAAAATCATTCGTGATGTTTATCACTTTATTGATATCACGACAGTAGGCACTGTGTGTTGTGTTTTATTGATATCACGACAGTAGGCACTGTGTGTTGTGTTTTATTGATATCACGACAGTAGGCATTGTATGTTGTGTTTTATTGATATCACCACAGTAGGCACCGTGTGTTGTGTTTTATTCATATCACCACAGTAGGCACTGTGTGTTGTGTTTTATTGATATCACCACAGTAGGCACTGTGTGTTGTGTTTTATTGATATCACCACAGTAGGCACTGTGTGTTGTGTTTTATTGATATCACCACAGTAGGCATTGTGTGTTGTGTTTTATTGATATCACCACAGTAGGCACTGTGTGTTGTGTTTTATTGATATCACGACAGTAGGCACTGTGTGTTGTGTTTTATTGATATCACCACAGTAGGCACTGTGTGTTGTGTTTTATTGATATCACGACAGTAGGCATTGTATGTTGTGTTTTATTGATATCACCACAGTAGGCACCGTGTGTTGTGTTTTATTGATATCACGACAGTAGGCACTGTGTGTTGTGTTTTATTGATATCACGACAGTAGGCACTGTGTGTTGTGTTTTATAAAGTAATCAGTTACTAAAGTCAAATTATAAAATATAAATTTCCGGTAGATTTCAGTCCGCTTTTTTTCGGTCTTCCCTTCTTGTGAAGGGTTCTGTGGTTCAAGCCCAGCCCGCACGACGTGTGTATTTCTCTTTGTTGCTGAACTTCGGTGTCAAAATGTTTGGTTTATGTAGACAGAACATTCAGACCTGTGAACAAGAATAACCTTGAGCACGGCCCTTGAGAATTGTTTGAGTGTTAGAACCTTAAAATTGTGAAGCTACCGAAAGAACTTGTGGTCTTTAGGTTTTTCGCGCTTCACACTTTCTAGAATTATTTTCTACAACAATCAGTTGTACTGTAAACAGAAGGCACTGTGTTATTCGTATGTTTCAGGTTACATTAGTTATTTATCAGGTTTCGAAGAGTGTTTATTTATCGATGTATTTCCTTGTGATATGGTGCGACCGCCTGCGTGCACCTCTTGTTGCTGCCACACACTTTGAACCAAAACTGACCCATATCGCTTGTTATACAGTGACAGGATGTGACACCTAACGGCGTCATCTGTTATCTATATTTAGAATTAAGGCGTTTGCCTTTACGGTGCACTAATAATTTATTGGATTGTTTTTTGCAGTTTCTATATACATATAAAAGTGTTCCAGTGTATTGTTGTGTCCATCTTCCTTTGTTATTTGTAACATGTCCATAATTTCATTAATAGGGCCCATGGCTTGTCACTTTTTAACAAGACTTTGAGAAAGTTTAGGTTACTGTTAGAATGTTTAAAAGAATGAAACTCTTCTTTAAAATGTAAAAAAGAAATGTCCATCATTTTGTCTCATACAAATTCTGCTACAATCCTCTCGTATTGTTCGATAAATGCCACTTTTCTTGAATTTGTCAAGGTTGTAAATATTCTTATATTTAATTATATTTCCAATAGTTTTATTTTTCTTCAAACATATTTTCAAATTTGTACCTTTAAATGATACACAGCACATTAATTTGTGTTCTGACTTACGTGAACTTACCCCATTTTATTTCCGTTAATTTCCCTATCACTATGTTTGCTTGTTGATCTTTCCAGTTACGTCGTCAGTCATTCGTTTATTGTGACTGGTTATGATTGATATTCTTGATTATTTGTGTTCATTTTCTTTGTTCCTAATTGGCTGAGAGAATAAGTCTTTATTCCGTTTTCTGAACACCGGCTTGCTGGCAACTTGTGCTAGGGCTAATAACGTGAAATATTTGGTATTAAACGGGTCGGTTGCTTCAGGTTTTCTGCAAAATAAAATTTGCATTTTTCCGTGTTCTTCTGATATGGTAACATCTAGGAAATTTAATATTTTGTCTATTGAATCTTCTGTAAGAAAACTACAGGCTTGCTACTCTTCACCTTAGAATAGTCCGATAACCGCCTTCCTGGAGCTAAAATTGTTAAAAGCTGTAGGCCTATAGAACCTTAATCTGCAGTTGTACTTAGGATCACGTGTTGGTGTGACGTTTGGCCTGTCACTCTACAGCTAGAACGGGATCTTACGATCTTTTAAAAATACTGGAATAAACTGAATTAAAAGTGAAGCGGGGAAAACGCTGTAATAATTTTCGGAGATATGTAAGTTTAAGACACCTGTCACTGTGTTGGTTATGGACAAAAGCGGATGGCTGAACACGCTGCAGCAAGACACCAAATGACAGCACAGAAACACACATCTGGCGCGAGCACAGCACTCCTGAACATGCTAAGCGTGGTAGCAAAGGTGGCCACAACAATCGCATTCAGGCTGGTAACCACTGTAACCGTCGCACTGTTAGTCAACAAGTGCCTCTAAGCGCGATTTCAGGCTTCCGCCGCGATGCTGATGAGATCTGCGCTCTTCTGGGGTATAACGCAGCGTCGAGTGATAAAGGATTACCATTCGACGTTGCGTTAGACCCCAGAAGGGCGCAGACTCAAGTGCTTGTAAACTGACGCAGGTCTTTACGTAAAGTGTCGGCGCTTTTGCTCCAGTTTAAACCGAAAATGGAATGCGTTGACAGATTTCCCTAAATCCCTCAAAGTTAATCGTCACGGGGCTAAATCTGTTCGGTATCCAAGCAGATAGACAGATGGGAGGACAGATATTATGACCACAGTAGTGGCTTTTTCGCTTTTGTTTCAGAACCGCTTCTGGAAACAGAAAAAACCTAAAGCCTGCACTTTCTTTGGAGTGTGCAAACGAGTACAAATGAGATTTGAAACCTAGAACGGAGGGCAGGAAGTTTTGAAATTCTTTCATATCAATTAAAACTGCCGTTGTTCCGAGATGCTTTCCTATAGGCCAGTAGAAGCGGACACAAAGGGCTTAAATGCACGCAGGGCACGTGCAAGTGTTGCAGACGAACACGTTGCAGTGCCTTGTGTCTTCGTAATTTGCTGGGTAAAGGGGTGAGTATTTGGGATATTGGAATTAAATTCTATGATGAAATAAAAATGTCATAATGCGCGTCATTCAGGCAGTGTGAGAAAACACGCTGTTACGCACAGAAACACGCACCATTAGTCCAGGCACACTTGTTACAGCTGTATGTTTATATAAATGAAGGGTAACTCGGGCTGCTTTATGCCACGGCTCTGTCCGCATCTGTTTTGGAACAGGGTGTAACAAGATGAACCGAAATAATTGATACGGAAACCATTTTCATTGTCCACTGGAATTGATAAAATTTGCACCTTTGTCTTTCGGTAAAATCGTAACGAATTGACTGCTTCGCCTTCAAACACACACACACACACACACACACACATACACACACCGACATCCAAATGCTCTGATTTGAAATATCCTTAGCTGTGTTATTCAGCTGACAAACCCGTCCTGCCCACATTTTTTATCAATAATCCTTCCCTCAGGCTTCCTATAACCGAAAGCCATCCTGCCTGTCGCCTGCACCAGTGCCAAATAAAATTTAATTATACGCGACGCAGACTGTGTAAGTTTCCTCATTCTGACCCCCCCTTTCCACTTCACCATTCTCCTACTATCTTCCTTTTCTACAGAGCCTTACCCGCTTCCACTTCCATCATTCTTCCTTCTTAGTCATTCTTTTAGTCAAGATGGCGCCTAGTATTACTATGAATAGACAATCGTATTATCTGAAACCCCTCTCACACTATTCTGCTGCCATCTGTATACGTATGGCTATACCTCGATGCATTAAACATGAGACGAACTGTTGGAGCAATTCCACTCGTTTCTCTCATATTAAACCTCTTCTCACACCCCTAGCATCCAAATTTTTTTTTTTTTGGAGAAAAGTTATCATAAAATTGATTTCGCCTGAACGAAAAATATGGTTGGGACAGCACGGAACACAGATGAAAACGACGTTATACTCTGAAGGGAATCTGAGGCAGCAACCTCAATGGCACGAGATGTTCAGATTAGCCCGCGGTAAGCCAAGGAAGTGATTTGCAAACGTTAATGAGAAAGATGAAATTGCGAGGTGCATTACTTCGCAGTCACGAATTTTAATTGCTTCCAGCGAATGTAGTAATTGAAATGGGAAACTTCGAGCCAGGAATCTTTTCGGGTGACGTCATCACATTGCCGAGAAGGAATTTATTACGGAATTCTTCAGTCAACATGTCCATCAGAAATGTGCAGGAACAAAATACTCGCTGCTGAAGTCATTACTATGGAAACCAGTATCACAGTAGGCCTACTTAACACAAGAATTATGGATTTAAGCTCCGTCCATATTGGCACTAATTCTCAAGTCTGCGCTCCAGTTAGGCTAAGCACCAACAGAAATTAGCCTAGCCCAAACAATATTTAGGACGAGTCTGAAAAAAACAGCGAAAGGTTTGCGCATAATTTCTTGACGTATATATAAGTTTCGTTTCGCAGTCCGTCCCTCTTCTACCTACTTGTTCACAGCAGGTGTCGAGGTTGTTTATTTTCACTTGATCACACTCAGACACAAACCACAGTCGGTAGGACTCCTCTGGACGAGGGATCGGCCCGTCGCAGAGACCTCTACCTGACAACACAAACACTCTACAAGACCAATATCCATGACCCCGGTGGGATTCGAACCCACGATCCCAGCAAGCGTTCGGCCGCAGACCCACGCCTTAGACTGCGCGGCCACTGGGATCGGCGGAATTAATTTGTACCATAGAAAATCCGACCCTGTAAGCGTTGTGTCTTATTAAGCGATGTCGTTCTAACCGTGTTTGACTGTACTTTGTTTAGACGAGGAACTTTTCTGGAGTAGACTTACATTTTGTACTTCGGACAACAGTAATGAACAAACACAGGGATCATTTAATTATCTTGGATGAACGCGGACGTCTTCCACTCTTCTACTTGCAGTCCTAAGAAGTCAAATGCCCGTTGTATTGTTACACGGTCTAAGCTTGTCGGAACACAATACGACACAAGACTCGCGACAGTGCTGCCAACAGACACGTGCTCATTCGATGGGTTACAGTGATGTAAAATATAAGAAAACAACAGGGGACTTGTGGACGAAGCAAAAGGAGGTTTTCGGCCTCTCCGTTTGCTGCCTTATCACTGAGGTTTCCTATTTTTAATTAACGCGAAAGAGAGTGAAGTCATTAACCTTTTAAAGCCTAGCGGTAACTTTGCATACGACCAGGTTTAACATTAAAAAATTCTACGTGGTGCCCACATTGCGTTTATGTGTTTTGTACGGATCTCAGAGCAAACAGCAGCTTTTGCCTTATAAAACANGGAGAGTGTTTACAGCGCGGTACGCACTGAGTCCTTATATAAAACAGACAGGCTTCGTCTTTAAAGGGTTAATTTCAAACCGTATTGTAATGACAGTTATGTGGCAAGAAATATAACCGAAATAGCGACTGAAATATTGCACCAAATTTGGGAAAAGAAATTTGTCCAGAAGTATTATTTTTCATACAAAATTCCGTTGTTAAGATTTACAGAATTAGTTTTAGGAAAAACGTTAAATTTGTAGTATTGCACAGAAAGCATCGAGTCCCATGGCTTAGGCCAAAATTAAGTCACGTAACTTATATATATGGCCGATCCCAGCGGCCGCGCGGTATAAGGCGTAGGTCTGCGGCCGAGCGCTTGGTGGGATCGTGGGTTCGAATCCCACCGGGGGCATGGATGATTGTCTGTTGTGAGTGTTTGTGTTGTCAGGTAGAGGTCTCTGCGTCGGGCCGATCCCTCGTCTAGAGGAGTCCTACCGACTGTGGTGTGTGTCTGAGTGTGATCAAGCGAAAAACAAAAAAACCTCGACACCTGCTGTGAACAGGTGGGTAGAAGAGGGAGGACTACGAAACCAAACTAAAAAAAAAACAGAAACCAATTAATTTGTCATAGTGACCATAACATTATACCCCTCGGTTATACCGACACTCGTTTATAACGACACAAGGTATTTCGTCCCTTTCATGACGTTATAACCGAGTTAGGTTGTACCTATGCTCAGTATCATGTGGTTGACACAGTCGTTTAACTCCGAAAGCGCATAGAGGAATCAAGTTAGAATGTACGAAAGGCTTTCTCAATAAATGAGGTTGCCAGTGTCGTAAGTTATATGACGTACGGAAGATCGTCCTTCTCGACATCGTCCGTTACATAGCGAACATGACGTTAAGTAAGCACGTGTTCTGAGATTTAGGGGCAGCCTGTACGTATTAGTAAGCCTACATCTTGAGTAGAATCAATCTTCCCCGCCCCAGCACTCACAAACATCTGTGCGTATTGAGAACGTTACAACACGCGCACCCTGCCCACGCGTGTGCCACCGCCGGCTTCTGCTCCACCTCAACGACACATCAGTCACCCTTGACGAAACAATATGAAGATGGCCGGCGGAGACTGCCTGACCGCCAGTCCAGTGTTGGCGTTCCCACGAGTGTCGCGTATACCTGCTTTGATTAGTTGCAGTTAACAGCCCGTTAGCTGCTTCCAGGCTCGTCACTGCCTGCTTCGAAACTCCTGGTGGATATCTAGAACTCCTGCTTCGCGTTAGAAACGCAGCGGTTGCGAGACAATTGCCGGAATGCTGTCCGTTATTGGGCCAAGGCCACTTCCTTCCACATCAGTCTCAAGTGATTATTTAATTCGCCAGCCTGTCTTTCAAATAAGAGTGCAGTGACGGCATTACTAGGTCGCACCATTGACGGCCACCCATCACGGGGGTGCGGGTTCGATTCCAGGCAATGTTCCCTCTAAGCTGCGCGGGTGAGCGGCCTCGCTGTAACTGAAATGCTACCGCGCACAATGAATGGTTGCCGCGCAACTGGGATTTTTCAATTTTGATTGTAAATATTCTTATTGTGCAGATTACAAAAAAAAAAAAAAAACTTTCAAAGTGCCGCGCAGTCGTCAGGTCGTGTAAAAATTTTCTGCTCAGAGCAGCAGCAGGTCCGCGCAGCTGTGAAAGAAATTAGGGGAACGTTGATCCCAGGCCAGTTTGTCGGGTTTTGTGGTGACAAAACTGGCACTGGGAGAGGTCTGTACCCGAATACCCAAGTTTTCTCCCTCATCAGTCACCTACCGCGAGCAGTATACAGTCTGAGACAGTGACAGTTTCGTTGAAAGACACACACGCACACACACACACGCACACACACACACACGCACACACACACACGCACACACACACGCACACACACACACGCACACACACACACGCACACACACACACGCACACACACACGCACACACACACACGCACACACACACACATAGCTTATGTAAACACAAACGGCGTCATTAAATGAACGGCAAATAAGTATGTGAAGGCACAGACATAAACAAAGAGGCTATAGGATATATTTCTTCAAAGACACTTCGTGAAAAGCACAGTGTTCAACAGAATGGTAAGCAGTGGTGTCAGTACAGCGCAACTCAGTTTCAATGTATTTATTTATGCATTTTCTGTTGATACACACGACACACTTCGGTTTTGCAGACCATCTTCAGGTGTGTAACACACCTGAAGATGGTCTGCAAAACCGAAACATTGCGTGTATAATAATGGAAAATGCATAAATAAATATAACGGATCTGTGCTGTGCTGTACTGACACCACTGCTTACCATTGTATCAACAGTGAATGCACAAGGGGATGGATCGTATTAAAGTTACAATGTTACTTTGTAGCCAGGGCCTCTAATGTGCGAAACCCCCGAGCCTGCGTTCGGCCCGCCTGACAGCTGTAACAGGAGTAGTGCCCTACTTACATCAGCTGATAAGCCTATAGGCCCTAACCACCTATAACCTGCATAAACAGCTTTTCTATCAACTGGGTTGGGTTTTTTGACGACTGCAGAAATTCTTATGGCTGAATGTGTGAGCAGAAGGGGCGACAGGTCGGCAGGGTTAGCAATACACTGACACATGCGACCCGCACACATAGGCTTTCTGTTCATATAGCCCGCTGATTTAAAGTCTGGACACCCACATCCATCTATGGCACCAAGCAATTCACATTTTGACACGTTAAAATGGTCTTATATCGCTACTACATGTTTCGGCCTCATTTACGCTTTCTTCAGGGAGATTTACACCAAAATTTGGAACTTACTAAAACGTAATGGATTACAAGGGTAAGTGATGCAATACTACAACACTCATGCAGGTAGTGCCAACTATATAGGTTTGTCAGTTTGTGATTAAGACGGTACAGACATTTTGAAAAAGCCTAACACATTAAAACAATAAAACAGTAATATTTTTAACGCCTTTTCATAATTATGGTTAAAATTATGTTTATTGTATGTTTATATGTTGTACATTTTCTGTACTTAACAATATCAAATTTCGTGTTCGATCCTGTGCGGATATCATATCAACACACAACCTGCAACAGTATTCCAAACAGCTACACTTCTAACTACGCATGCGCTGTTTGACTGGGTCTCACTGCATCTGACATCATACAAACTTCGCTGTACTTATCACCGTAACGCAATGTATGTTGATCATGTAACTGCGTCATTCTTTAACACGTTTTAAATAACACTGTGTGTCATACTCCGTGCTGATGGAGACGCAGTCCCTCAAATTATGTAGGAGGGGCAGAAACTGTTCTGTTTTGTGCACCGCGTGTGCGTATGTAGGTACTGTAAACAAAGTGCATAGTAACAACACACGTTGCAGTGTCCTTCGTCCTTCCACAACAAAACACTTCTCTCCCATTGTCTATCCTTGTTGTACCCAGGACGCCATTATGGCAAGAAGGCCAGCGGATATTCCTCCGTCAGTCGCGGTGTGTGTTCAGGTGCTGTCAAATGCTACGTTCATACATGCCTCCATTACGTGGAGCCACAAACTGTGTATTTGTGTTTGTGTGGTCATGACCCTGTGAAAGTTAAGTTTATCCAACGTTCAACAAAGTTTTGAACTGCGAATTCTTCCCCATTTGTCGCTAATTGCCGAGTGTTTGCATAAGGGTTCCGTTGGGGTGGGCATGAAGGGGCAGGGTAACATGAGCAGCCCTGCTAAATATTTGCGCTGTCGAGAGGACATGTGTTACAGATTAGGGCCGTCTGTTGAAGGGGTTCAAGTAAAGACATGTTCACGTCGAAAGAGCGAGTGATTCCCTGCCAGTGGAACACTCGCACTCACAGAGTCAGTATGACGTCAGCCTTGAATTCGATCCTGAACCACTTGAATTTTCGTCACACACTCGCAACATATTTCCGTAGCATGCAAAGTTTTGTTGTCTGTCTAACCAATTAACAGGAGCTGGAAGCACAATAACCAGTAGGATGACTACAAAGAAGGAGATCTGGACACCACTAACGCCAGAGCCAGACAATTTTCACGATCCTAAGCAAGTCCCAGCACCTTCCTCAAAATTTATACACACACAATGAAAGTCATCCTCACAACTTATTCTTCATTTATTGGAAGTTAAAATTGGCGACGTGTTTCGACCACCTAGGCGGCCATCATCAGGCCAAAATAAGAATTAACAGGAATCAATCCTTGCATTGTTGGTTAAAATATATGTTGCAGTTGCATACAAGAATTTTCCTTTCTACATTTCTAAATCGATGGATGCTTTTGGCTTGACCAGCCACTGGAGTACTTACACTGTGCGTACCGCTGTGAGTGCAGTAAATACATTCACTATGAAGCCGTCCTCACAAATTGTTCTTTTTTACTAAAAGTTGAAAATTGGCAAGTGGCTGGTCAAGCCAAAAGCATCCATCGATTTAGAAATGTAGAAAGGAAAATTCTTATATGCAACTGCAACATATATTTTAACCAACAATGCAACAATTGATTCCTGTTAATTCTTATTTTGGCCTGATGATGGCCGCCTAGATGGTCGAAACATGTTGCCGATTTTAACTTCTAATAAATGAAGAATAAGTTGTGAGCACGATTTTCACTTTATACGTATTTGCTGTGCCCACAACGGGATGCACCCTGTAGAGGTTCCTCACAGTTTATCTGCCTGTTATTCTCCACGCTCTGAACTGATTCCTTCCCGTTCTGCCGATTGGCCAGTTTCAACCTGACAGTTCCACTTTGTATGAGAAAACCTTAAAAATATCTGCTGATAGCTGTCGTCTATCTGTTTTAGACTTCGACAGGTGAATGTTTTTATAAAGACTTTTATGAAGCATTTATCCAAAATTTTATTTTGAACAAGACAGTCGGTAACCAAATTCCGCTCATGTTAGACATGCTTATGCAGTTACAGTGCGATGACATAAGCAGAATGTACGAACCAACTATTTGCATGTATTTAAAAAGAGCTTCATGTAATGCGCACAGTGTTTGACGCTGGCTTCGCACTTTTCTCGGAATAAACGGCGACTCTTTACCGAAACGCAAATCAAAGGTCGATCTTTGTAATGAAGTGTAGTGTGCTTTCTGAGAGGCAAGAATCGAGTGTCCGGGAGCTCTTCAGATTGGCTGCAGGCAGGTGCGCACGCAGCAATTTTTACTTGAAAAGGGGGGGGGAGGTCGGGGCTGACCCTGAGGGTACATGAACTTTATGTTTGATTTTAAAAATTATATTATAAAGGTCATGCTGTACACACAACGTATCTCTCTCTGCAACTGCATTTACATACATACAGACACAACTGCACGTTCCGTGACTCAGCCCTAGTGTCCTATCTTCCCGTTTTTTTAATTTTATTAATTTATGTTTCAAAATTCTAATGTACTAATCATCAGCCGATTTCAGCGGCTGATTTCGGCTGAAGGGGAAATCACGTCAAAATTTTTATATCGCAGTATCTACAAAATATGGGTTCTTTAAACTTTGGTTTTCGGAGGTTTCGGGGGCTGTAGTCTGGCACCCCCCGTCCCCTCTTGGGTGCGCCCCTGGCTTTACGCACCAAAAGGTTAAACGTGCACAAATATTAGAATATCACGCGGCCAGTGGAGTACTTACATTCATGTGTTTGCGGCTGCAGCGAAGAATGAATAAAGAATGTGTCAGGGGTGTCCAGAAGGCGATCGTCGACCACGTGCTACTAAAATTGTTAGCAAGAGAAAGTTTTATTCTGTTTTTCTGTTCCGAGACCTGTGCCGTCGAATCAATTCGGAAATATTTGACAGATTTATACAAAACCACTGTAGGAACATAACGCCATTTCTGCTACAGGTTTCCCCTTAAATTACTTAACTCCTACTCGAAATGAAAGAGATATGTCGCCCTGCAAATATTCAGCCCGAGCGTCTGGCTGCAGAGTCATGCGAAATAGGCTGCAGCCGAACAGATTGCACAGAGACGACGGCGTCGAACCGAGGCAGATACGACACACATCGTTTGCCCACTACAGCATTCCGGCGACAGAGGCAGGGTCCGTGAGCGTCAGGAGCAGGCACAGGCACAGATGCATTCTTGATGTCACGCCACAAGACGTCGCAGGCTGAGGAGAAGCGAGGGCGCCACAATCTGACACATCTGTTTGCGGTCTGGTGAACCGAGGAGGACCGGGGGTTGCGCTGACGGACGGATATGCGTGAGGGTACAGGCTAAACTGTATGTCAGCCACATGCTGATAGGCACATTCCAGGCTGAATCGACGGTATATCAGGTGTTTCGATTGAAAGTTCGAGGAGGTCTCATGAATTTCATTGCGTCACTTCGGGTTTTCTAGCATAACCACTGCCCGCTGGTATTATGAGGGAGCTGAAACGCGAGGATTTGCCTTGTCGAAGGCTCTGGCCTCACTGCAAATCAAATCACGTGATGTGCGTTGGTCGTTTCGGAAGGAGCACCAGCTGATCTACGTGACAGACAGAGACAGAAAGTGAGAGAGAGAGAGAGAGAGAGAAGGGACATCTGAGGAACCTGGTAAACCGTCAGGCTATTTTCCCGTAGGTAGCTGTATTCTTGCCTAAATGGACATAAATGAACGTGCTTTTAAAAACTAGCACCACGTATACGGACCAATATTAACCTTTTAAAGCCTAGCGGTAACTTTACGTACCCCCAGGTTCAACATTAAAAAATTCTACGTGGTGCCCACATTGCGTTTATGTGTTTTGTACGGATCTCAGAACAAACAGCAACTTTTGCCTTATAAAACGTTAAGAGACTGGTTTTTGTAACCGAAGTGGAGAGTGTTTACAGCGCGGTACGCACTGAGTCCTTATATAAAACAGATACGCTTCGTCTTTAAAGGGTTAATCCATTGTTCATGTTCATGTTAATGTCAATGTTTCTTTGCCCGTCCAATTTTCCTCGGCCTAAGATTACTGCAGCCTGTTCTGATATTAGAATGAGACGCCTCTGAAAGGCAGCCTGGAACTTTACCGCGATACCAGCCCCGTCGGCGGAACGTGCCGTGGTGAAGGCAAGAAAACGGAGCAGCAGGATTCAATTTATCTGTAGGGCTAGGCAACAGCATTAAGTAAAGAAGCGCGCTGACGCTGAACGTGCTGATCTTCCGGGTTGTTACTCTGAGTGGCAGCGCTACTGTTTCCGGTGGTTTCGGAGGCACCTACCGCCGTCACGTTCAAAGCTCAAGGAGTCCATGAAGTCATTGCTACTGCTGTAGTTGCAGTCTGCACCAGGCAGCCACCAGACTTCTGCTTTTCTTGTATTGCTGTGTTGTAAGACGTTTACTTAGAACAACGGACTGGGCCCCGCCCTCGAGGATAAATTCCCTTAAACGAGGGGGAAGACACGGCAGCTTTTCTTGGACGCCATTGGCGGAGGCGCTATTATCGATGTTGTTGGCAAACCGCCCTCCGGACTTGCTGCTTAGCAGTCCACGCATGTCGGCTACAAATCGCGGTGGGAAATGCGGCAAGTAGCGGGTCAGCCGAGCGCACTCCAAACTTGCTTGAATGCAGCTGCAACACAGATATGTGCTCTGCCTTTCCCCTTTTGTGCTCCGTGGTTCCTCTGTCTGTCTGTTTATTTATTGGGTTCACTTTAAAGTTGATGAACTACAAACCGAAAGGTCGCGGGTTCGATTCCCGATGTTATCACTGGAATTTTTCATTGACATAATCCTTCCGGCCGCACTATGGCCCCCGGTTGACTCAGCCTCTAACAGAAATTAGTACCAGGAATATCTGCTGGGGGTAAAGGTGGCCGTTGCGTAGGGCTGACAACCTTACCACCTTCATGTGCCGAGTGTTTAGAAATTCTGGGAACCTCAAACTTCTGGAAGCCTATGGGCGTGTACAGGCTTGTAATGGGACTGCTTTACCTTTGACCTTTACCTTAAAGTTGAAAAATCCATAGGTCATGTCTCGGAGGGAGGTTAGTTGCAACTAACACCTTGCGGCCCATTCCGTTTACGCATCGGAGACTGTCAGTCCTGCAGCATCCTAAATTTTGTATGTTAATTTCCTTCTGTAATTTATTGTACTAATTAAATGCATCTAGGTAAAGTTTCTTACACTTAGCATCAAATCATAATTAATAGATACATGTAGTGCTTATCGGACCTTGCGCTCTTCGAGTTTCATGAAAGATCCAACAAATTAAACTCGACAGCGCTCTCCAATCTGCCAGGTCCAGTGTCGGACTCAGACCGACACGTTTTGTTACAGTGTTGTGTGTTGCTCTGCCGTAAGTTCCTGTTATCTAGTGGGTGCTGTTGGAATTTGAAGATTCAAAATGTTTTTTAAATTAATTTGGACCAGACTCTTGGATTAAAAGGGCCAGTGTAAAAAATTCGTATGAACACAAACACCAATGGAACAAAGAAACACAATTTAAAATGGTGCAGCGCATTACTGGAGTATGTATTAAGCTCCAGTGTAGATGTTTGGTATATATACGATGAAAACTTGGCAGAAATTTTAAAAGGTTATCGATAGTACCAACAGACCTGCACACAGTCCTAAAGTGCTGTTGGTTTTGAATTTGAAATTGTCTTGTGGAAACCAACACTCCATTGGAAAGTAAACTTAAAAGTCTGGCAGAGTGCAGGTGATGAATTTTGACTCCCATTTCGTCTTCTTTAGTATTCACAAGATATACATTCAGAAACACGTGCCCAAAATGGGCCTGAACTGCATGGGCCATGTGGCTGCGTGGAAATTGCACGAACAGGTCTAAGTGGCTAAAACAGACGTAAACCAACAGAGCCAAGTGACTACAAGGGACGTAAACCACAAGGGTCAAATGGCCACAAGAGCTATAAATCACCAGGGTCCAGTGGCCACAACAACTCTAAACCACCAAGGACAAGTGTCCACAAGAGGTGCAAACCATCAGGGCCATGTTGCCACTGGGACCACGTGATGACAAGGGATCTACGTCGCCAGGGACAAGTGACCACAGAAGAACTACACCACGAGGCCTGAGGGCAGTTTTACTTGCATGAGTGTTACTAATCAGACACTAAGGGGAAGAGCACAAACGCATTCGCCCAACCATAATCAAAAGCGTGGAATCTCATTTGCCGAAACTTCAACATTAAAATGTAATATTAATTTTGCCCTATGTTGAGCAACGACGCTTCGCCACTTTACCCGGGGAATCCCCGTTACATGCAACTGTTTAAACATGGCTGCCGGGAATCGAATTTCGGGTTTTCAACTCATAACCAGTCACTTTGCTGCCAGCTTTCCCGTTTTGTGTCTAAAACATCCTGTATATGATAAGACACAATTTTGTAATTTATTTTAATTTAGGCTTGTTACTGAATTTTGTTTCTCCGAGGGAGGAAGACTGTTTGAAGAAAGGCCGCACAGATTTAATAAAGAGGCGTAGGTACAGTGTCAAAACGCAGGGGTGAAGCAACTTCCTCCGTCTTTCTGTGTTTGTGACGCAGCCCGCTGCTGCGGGGCGAGTATGAAGCGGAGAGCAAAGTGCCGAGTTAACCCCTACACAATTTCAGTGCAACTTTTCGTCGAGGTAAGGGCTTTTTGGAATGACCCACTTACAAACGTGGGGTTAAGCGGCAGATTAGGCTAATATTGGCCTTGAAGAGTAAGATATGCTTCATTCTCCTCCGCAATTTCCCAGTGAATGAGAATAGTTCTATCCAAGGCAGTGCTTCCCAAACTTTCAGGTGTGCGACCCTAAAGTAGCAAACGGTATGTGACCTGCGACCCTGCCAGGGACACGGTAACAGTCAGTGATATTTAGGCCTGCTATAAATGAACAAACACTAATGTCCTTTCTTGAACATTACATAACATTGCCATTTATTAAAAAAAATATTAAATTTTTAGTGTCGTTTGTAAAATCCAATAATTTTTGGGACAATATGAAGTACACAAAACATTAGCGGCACGTCTACTGTGGCTTTAAGTACAGGCACGTTGCACAGTGAAATAACAGAGTGTGTTCGTTAGTTACTTACAGCGTAATTTCTCCAAGATGTTTACAATTAATAAACGTTCCATAACTAACTAACTAACTAACTAACTAAGTTCATGGAGCAGAGGCCTTCTTGAGAAGCTAACAGTTTCTCAGCTAGTCAAGAAATTCCCCGCATTTTAAGGAACCTCGAGGCTCATTACCGAATTCGCAAGAGCCCGCCACCTGTCCCTACCCTCAGCCAGCTCAATCCAGTCCATGCCGCCCATCCCACGTCTTGAAGATTCATATTAATATTATCCTCCCATCTACACCTGGGTCTCCCAAGTGGTCGTCTTCCCTCAGGTCTCTCCACCAAAATCCTGTATGCATGTCTGTCCTCCCCCTACGTGCTACATGCCCCGCCCATCTCATTCTTCTCGATTTGATTACCCGAATAATATTTGGTGATGTGTACAGGTCATTAAGTTCCTCGTTATGTAGTCTTCTCCACTCCCTTGTCGCCTCGTCCCTCTTAGGCCCAAATATCCTCCTCAGCACCCTATTCTCGAACACCCTCAGTCTTTGCTGCTCCCTCAGTGTGAGAGACCAAGTTTCACACCCATACAAAACAACAGCTAAAATTATAGTTCTGTATACCCTAATCTTTGTGTTTTTGGATAGCAACCCGGAAGACAAAAGATTCTGCACTGAATGACAGCAAGCACTCCCCGACTTCAATCTGCTCTTAATTTCTTCATGAATGGAGTTTCGATTCGTTAGGGTTGCTCCCAAATATTTGAATTCTTCCACCCTTTCAAAGGATTTATTATCTATAATTATGTTGTGATTGTGTCCTGCATTCTGATTTCGAGACATGATCATGTACTTAGTTTTCTCAGCATTTACTTCTAGACCAATCGCCTTACTAGCAATCATTAAACTTTCTGCGTTTTTCTTTATACTATGTATGCTTCACCCAATACATTAACATCACAGCATACACCAGACGCTGATGTGTACCATTCAATTTCAAGCCCTCCTGGTTTGCCTGAACCCTCCTAATGGCATATTATAAAGCAAAGTTGAAAAGCAATTGCGACAGAGCATCTCCCTTTTTCAAGCCATTCTTAATAGGGAACGTGTCAGACAGATGTTTGCCTACCTGAACTCTGCTATATGTTTCACTTAGACACATTTTTATTAACCTTACTAGTTTCATGGGGATACCGAACTCAATGAGAATATTATACAAGACCTCACTCCTAACTGAATCATAGGCTTTCTTGAAGTCTATAAATAGCTGATGCACTGCTTCATTGTATTCCCATTTTTTCTCAAGTATTTGACGAATGCTGAATATACGATCAGCGGTTGACCTGTTATGTCGAAATCCACACTGATGATCCCCAATAATTTCCTCTGCGTATGAAGTTAACCTTGACAAAAGAATGTTGGGTAGAATTCTGTATGTAGTTGACAAGAGTGATATGCCTCGATAGTTATTGCAATCTGTCTTATCACCCTTCTTATAAATAGGCACAATGACCGACTCCTTCCATTCCTCAGGCAATTCCTCCTTATTCCAAATAGAAACAATAAGTTTATGGATCTCAGACCGAATTATCCTACCCCCTGCTTTAATCAGTTCTGCTAGAATCTGGTCAATACCTGGTGATTTGTGTCTTTTTAGCTTTTCAATAGCCATCTCAACCTCAAAGGCACTGGGCTCAGGCACTAGTGGCTCTGCTGTATGCACTTCAGTATGCCTAACATCATTAACCCCGTGTATATTCAACAGCTGGGAGAAATGATTCCTCTACCTAGCCAAAATACTGTGGGAGTCTGCAACCAGGTCGCCCTTCTCATCCTTTACTACATTACTTCTAGGCTGGTACCCCCTCTTAAAATTGTTGATACCCTTATACAAGTCTCTGATATTCTTGTTCTTACTGTTTGTTTAAAGCTCATTAATTTTAGCTTTCAGATATTCCTTCTTTTTGTCCCTGAAATGTCTACTAGCTTCACGTCTTACGCTGCGCAGATTATCTCCATTATTTTGGTTTGGATTCTGTAACCACTGAATTTTAGCCCGCTTCCTTTTATCTAAAAATTCTGCACATTCTGCATCAAACCATTTTTTATGCTGCTTCCGTTCATGCAGACCTAGACTCTCTTGAGCTGAGATTTTGATATTCTGTTTAATATTTTCCCAAGCCCTATTTATGTCCTCACTAACATTTAAGTTTTCCAAAGCTGCAAACCTGTTTGAGATCTTAGGCTAATATTGTTTCCTAACCTCTAGTTCTCTTAGCTTCTTGAGATTAAATCTCTCGGCATCAAATTTCTGTGCTGCTTCTTTACTTACTGCCAGTCTTTCCCTAACTTTTGCAACCACCAGATAGTGATCAGTATCACAGTCAGCTCCCCTGAAAAATCGCACATCGAGTACACTCGAATGCCGTCTCCTATCTATCAATATGTGATTGATCTGACTGTGAGTCTTCCCATCAGGAGAGGTCCAGGTGTATTTATGAATGTTTGGGTGCGGGAAAATTGTGCTCTTAACAACTAGATTCTTTGATGTGGCAAAAGTTTACTACTCTAACACCATTATCGTTACTATCCTGATGTAAACTCTCATTCCCAATAGTCGGTTTGAAAATATCCTCTCTCCCCACTTTTGCATTAAAATCTCCTAACAGAATTTTCATATGGTATTTAGGAAAATGATAAAAAACCCCTTCTAATTCCTCATAGAAGCTGTCCTTTGAATCATCACCCTTCTCTTCTGTTGGTGCATGCGCGTTCAGCACAATGATATTACACCAGCGGCCTCTCAGCACTATGTATGACATCCTATCACTAACAAACTCCACTCTCTTGATTGCTGATACCATTCTCTGGTGCACAAAAAAACCTGTTCCCAATTGATGATTTTCCTGCCCTTTGCCATAGAAAAAAGTATACTCCCCGGCTCTTACAGTCCCTTCTTTGTCCCACCTATCCTCCTGTACACCCACTAAATCTAACCTTCACTTAGCTAATTCCCTGACCACTGTCATAAGTGACCCTGACCTATAGAGGCTCCTCACATTCCATGTTCGAAAACTCATGTCCCTTTTCCATAGCTGGGGTCGTACCAAAGAGTCGGTCCAGGTCTGAGGCTTGTCCATATGTTTCGTAACATCATACTTTTTTACAGTGAGGAGTTGTTAGCACCTCGTCCAACGCCCAAGCTTGAGGACCACCCCTTGTCGGCTGTCCGCGACTGCTTATTCAATGTATTCGCAGCTACCCTCCATAACTGGAGGCCGTTCCTCCATCCGCAACCCGAGGACGCGCCATGCCGTGCTGAAAGGGACCCACTTAACACAGACAATTAATAAATACAGGTTCAATAATTGCATTTTCTCGAGCATTCTGTTTGCACTTAGACATAAATATTGATTTTTTCAATAGTTATCGGGTTCTCCATAAAACCCTGTCGTGACCCGACGTCAGACCCTGCGCGACCGTGATTTGGGTTGCGGCCTGAGGTTGGAAACCACTGATCTAAGGGGTCTATCAGGTTAGGTTTTTTCCTTGCCTGAAGAAGGAAATACAACCAGCTTCCAAAAGTCATGTTTCTTTAATATCAGCGAGCGGCAGCTTACACTGTCGTCAGAGCTCTGAAGAGTTGAACGCTATTCCTGTTTCAGAAACACAGGCCCACGTCAACACTTTCGAGTGTGTGTTCTCGGAAGTAAGTAGCAAGAGGTTTCTGCTATACATGTAAGTGGGCTCTGTTGATTGCGCCCCGTTGTAACGAAGCAATTGTGGTGCCAACACAAAGGAAACTTTTCCCTACGTGGATTGATGTTTTTGGGACACGGCACGGCATGATCCCCTCCCCCCCTCCGGTCCGAACGGCCCTGACGACTTCTCTTGACCCGTACACAATACATGCCCGGTGAACGAAACCTTTGAAAAGCTCTTGAATTTTTGAAGTAACTAATTAGGGGTCAGCTTCGAGCTGAAAGTGATAAACCCGCAGGAAACCCACCCTGCAAGTGCAGTGCACGTCTGTGATCCTTGTAAGGACTTGTTATTGCGTCTGGCACAAAAAGGTCGGTACGAACATTGTACTATACACATTGCCCACCTAACTGAGGCATAGGCGTTTGGAAAGAATAAATAGCTACAGAATTGTCCCCTTATACTCTTAAATCTTAAAGTAACCTGGCTAAGGATTGCGGGATATATGGTGACTCCAGCGCGCATCGACTTCCAGACATTCGACTTCAGAAATTTTAGAGTTGCAAACACACCTGTCGGCATTCTGTCTCCTACGAAAATTCAGGTGGTTGCAGTAGCAAAAGCGACGCCGTTACGATCCAAACCAACTGGACATTAAAAGGCACACTGAGAGGGCTGAGACAATGGTAAAGTCTGCAGGCAGGGACGCTGGACTTGCAAACCAATCCCTCGCACGTAAACGTCCTTAAGCGGAAGACCGCCTAACTTCGGTCTATTGTGTCGACATCTACTCCGATGATCGCAGTAAATTCTTCTGCATACGGCGGTAAATTTCACAGAGGAACATCCAAGGGGGGTGCTGCAGGGCCCAAACCTCCAAAACCGAAATTTAAAAAACAGAGATTTTGTAGATATTATGATATCACAGGTTTTACGTGATTTCCCTTTCGGCCGAAATCGGCCTCTGAAATCGGCTGATGACCAGTACATTAGAATTTTGAAAAATAAATTCATAAAATTAAAAAAACAGAAGACAGGACACTGTGACTGTGTCACGGAACATGTAGTTATATCCGTATGTATATAAATGCCGTTGCAGACAGCGTTATGTTGTGCTTACAGCGTGATTTTCGTAACACAATTTTTAAAATAAAACGTGAATAATATATAATCTAAGGGTTAACTCCCCGCCCCAAGCGAAAATTCTGGGTGCGCACCTGAAGACAAATGTCGTACAAATTATTGATTTATAGGGTACAGAAATAAGTCTCGATAGTTACGAGTCGGTCTTACACCCTTCATGCAGACAGCAACAGTAACACTTGCAAGCTGAAGCTTACCTGAACAGAGTTCGACAGTTTATTTCGCACATGTTACAGAGGCGTTTCTTACCTCCGAAACGTCGTAAGGTTTCACCGCAGCGTAACTGTGACGCTACTAACGCTTCCCCTTCTCCGATTTTGGTGGGAACAGCAAGTGCTCGCCAGCAAGAACTTACGCCTGTATGTAGGCATCCCATACGGAGAATTTCAGACAAACAGGAGAATTCTTTTAGCCCCCTAAGCATTGCAAGGCCTCCACATCGCCAATTCTCACAAAAATCACAACTACTAAATACGCTTTCATAGACAGCTGTCTTCTGTGTCCTATTTTAACCGCTTTCAAAGGAAATTTAGAAAATTCCTTGGAAGCCAAGCATCCTGTGAAGCTGACAGATGAAAGGTTGTTTCAGGCTTTCCCTCTGCGTTATGCCCGTACATTTTCTTTACCGCCAATTTTCCCCGTACACAGTCTGGTCAAATACATCCCTTCCGATTTCTTTAATACTCATTTTGATAGTGCCTTCCTTCTAGGCCTTGTTCTTCCGATTGACTCCTTTCCCTCACGTTTCCCCACCAAAACCCTATGCGCACCTCTCCTATCTTCCATACGTGCCACATGTTCCGCCCATCTCATTCTTTTTGATTTGATAACCCGAAAAAATTGTTGAGCAGTACAAAGTATGAAACCGAACACAGGCACACACTGTGGCCAGGCATTTCTAATGGGCAATGCAATAAACGCTGGTTGTACGTTACATAGCATACATTCAATACGGGCGTAGTTTAAAGGCCGTACACTAACTGCATGTCATTTGCGTTCCTAAGGCGCTTGTGACGTCTTGCGGCTACCAAATAAGTCCATATTATTGGACGATATGTGTGGGGAGTGTCAGTGAGGATGATAATGATGGTGGTGGTGATGATGATGATGATGATGATGATGATGATGATTATGATGATGACGACGACGACTTCTAGTGCTGAAACGTGACAGAGACGTAGTGGGCACCAGAAACACAAGAGGCGCTCCAAAGAAGCGTCGTGCCCATGGTTTCGACGTGTTGATTTAGGTGGGTTGCTAACATCCCGATTAGCCTATCTGCTTCATCCGTTTGAAGGGCAGTTCCACCCTGCCAACACAAGCCACCCGCTTTACGCTCCTTCACAGCCCTGCAGGCCCCGCGATGCCTGCACACTTGCGCTTTCTAGTCGCAATTACGTCAAAGTGCCTCGTGTGGTTTCTAGTATTCCTAATTCCCTCCAGCGCCAGGAGCGATGGTTCCCAGTAATTTGGTGCTCGCGTCATGTTTGGCACGGGGCTGTTCGTTTTGTCGTTACACGTTACAGTGTTGATGCAGGAATAACTTTAGAGTCAGGGGAAAATTATTTTCCATTGATGTAACTTAGCGTGCAAAAACTTAAAATGAAAACACATCAGATGAATGCGACTTTTAATGATATGGTCAATTTAAACACGCTTAAGAAACTGCAGTCATTTTATAGCCTTCAAGTGAGCAAATAGTCCACATTCATGCTTAACTTGACCGGTGTTTTTGGGTGCAAGGCACTTCCCACACACTTTTACTTTTAGAAACTAATTTCCGTATTTAATTTTATAGGAAACGTTTCTAATGGAAACCTCGCGGCATTGCACGGTAACTGTGGTACAAGGCCCAGCCCACAGGACGTTTTGGGGGGGGGGTGGGTGGGGGGGCGTCTATGGGTGGGTGTAGGCCTACGTGCAACAGCTGCATCGGAAATAATCGCAATCACAGCACTGCCACGTGTTTGTAGCATCATCAGGTGACATCGCTTCCTATCACCATCTTGTGGGAGGTGACACTGTGGAGTCTAGTACAAATTATCGACGTTTCGGAAGAACTTACCACCGTCTTCAGAGTAGAATGGCATTAACGCAGTGTAAAAATCAAAGCTCCGCTATTCTCTCTGTCCGTCCGTCCGTCCGTCTGTCTGTCTGTCTCTGTCTGTCTGTCAGTCATATGAAGATAGCCTATGTACCGGAATACCGACATTTCAGTCTTCTACTGCGGACGTCCAGTGCTGCGACACAGCCTGTGTCAGCGGACGAAGTAACTGAGTTGCTTTAAGTGGAGCGGAAATGAACTGGGTACCCACAGGCTAACATAGGAGCACGTGTCGCTCTGTCTTACACCCTCACAATTCTTGTTCGCCCTGTAAATGCTGTAGACTCACTTAGCGTGGGGCTCTGAACAGATTTTCAAATTAAGGGCGCAATCTTTCTTCCTCCTTCATACACGCCTTTATATTTCTTGCAATAAAAAGTCGCCCGTCATTATTGGGGGGGGGGGGGGGGGAGGCGGGGGGGGGCTGTCACAAACAGTTGTGTATCCAGATAGTACGTGAAAAAGCGGCGCATTGTGTGTGCAAGAGAGACAGACAGACAGATAGCCAGCCAGACAGACAGACAGAGAGAGACAGATTGAGTCGTCGCCAACTGTAGTGTTGGTAGCCTAAGTATGTAGGGACCCTCGCCTTTGTGCAATTGGGATCGGTCTGGGGAGTCACCCTTGCTTTGTAACAGGGAATCTCCACTTTACAGTTCAAATCACAGATAAGGACAATGATTATTATTTATAGCAGTAGTCTGTGTGTCCTCCCTTTGCTCTCAGCTTCATAGAGGAATCCGCTTTGCTCTATTGTTATATCGACGCTGTAAAATCAATTTCTCCACACTTTTTAATTGCCGACATCGTCTGTTATGGAGATGCAGGTCTATATAGCTATTTCCGTTCAAGCGGATGTATTCGTTCAACGAAACTCATACAGTTTTGGACTAAACAACTGCTAAAATGGAAGGTCGTCAGAAAGGCCTCGGGGGTTCGTTAAATTTATTTGATGTCATGATTAATGTACTTGGATAGCGGATGACAGAACACAAAGGAAAATATTTTAATCTATAAGAGGTTTCTTTTGTTCCTTGCGGTGAAGGGCCCCCAGCAGACGCTACGGACGCACCGCAGCCTTGAGGCTTATTGTGCAACCCTATGAAAAAGGTGAAGAGAAATATGGCTAGTTTTTCATTTTTCCATGTAATAGATCACCGGCGGAATGAAATTGACAGGGGGAAACCGAAGTACTCGGAGAAAACCTATCCCAGTGCCACTTTGTCTACCCAAAATCCCATATGGACCGACCCGGCACCGAACCCGGGCCTCCGCCGCGGGATGCCGGCGACTAACCGCCTGAGCTATGTCACGGCCCTCTAAGAGGCTTAGTGACGGGATGGAAGAAGAGGAGAGAAAAATGCACAGTTCGCACGCTGCACGCTGAAAATTGCCAACTAGTGGAGAACACATGTCTTTTGTATTAGCAGGATAGAGGTTTTTTCTCGACGCTACTGAGGAAACGTCTGTAAATGAAACATGAACCAATCAGTAGCTGAGATATGCGCTCTTCTGTGTCACTACGCAGCGTTTAATGGCAGTTCTGAACCGACGTTTCGGGACAACGTATCGCTTCCATATTCAAGGGTCAAGATGTCCAAGAAGGAAAGGACATCTTGACAGTTGAAGATGATACCGATAGACTGTTCCGAAACGTCGGTACAGAACTGCCATTAAACGCTGCGTAGTGACACAGAAGAGCGCATATCTCAGCTGCGTCGCGGCGGAAGCCTGAAATCGCGCGCGTTCGGCAGTTCTGTAATAAAAAGTAGTGTCATCATATGAGGGGTGGATAGGCAAGGCGTGTAGCATGCTGTGCGAGAATGAGAATCCATGTTATCCACATTTCAGTTGGAAGTATATCTAGCAAGGAACCAGCCTGGAGATTGATCTGCGTGGTAAGGCAATCAGCATTTACTTGCCGGCGTCTTCTAAACTACACTGAATGCTTGCTTATGTGTTCCTTTCAACAATAGAGTCCCTTAGCCTAACAATAGCTGCGTCCTTAAAGGCTTGTGGCAGCAGTTGCTTTGTTTTACAGTTGTATAGCTAGCCAGCGGCCGATCCCAGTGGCCGCGCGGTCTAAGGCGTGGGTCTGCGGCCGAGCGCTTGCTGGGATCGTGGGTTCGAATCCCACCGGGGGTCATGTATGTTTTGTCTTGTACAGTGTTTGTGTTGTCAGGTAGAGGTCTCTGCGACGGGCCGATCCCTCGTCCAGAGGAGCCCTACCGACTGCGGTGTGTGTCTGAGTGTGATCAAGTGAAAATGAAAAACCCTCGACACGTGCTGTGAACAAGTAGGTAGAAGAGAGAAGGGCAACGAAACGATAGTTAGCCAGCGGTCATTTTCTGACGTAGCCAAAAGCAAAGGCGGTTCGCAAGTGGATTTTGCTCCCTTCTTCAGGTTCTGCCTTCAGTAACTTAGACATTTGCTCGCAGGATTCACTGACGCAATTCATTTAAGACTAAAGCAGAGTCACTTTAAGGCCTACGGTTAGTGACTCAGTCTGTCTTGGTGTTGAAGCCACTCTTAGGGCTAAAGACGGGGTGTTTATTTTATATTTACAGTGTTATAGGTTTGGGGCACCCACTTTGACGTGGGGTCGGTTTTGAAGGCTTGGGTTAATATGCCTCAGAATACTTCGCAGTAAGCACCCCAACTGATTCGAGGTATGTACAGAAGTTACCTCAGTTTGTCCTAGGATCCACACAAATATCTTAAAGACATTATGTGCGCAGAAAGTTGAATTTTGATTTCTTAACCTAGTGGTTATGTATAATTTAGATGAACACCAGAATTCCTAATGCTACATTTTCCTGACAAATATCTTCATAGAAATCTGACACAAAGAAGGAGGATGATTTTTTTTCCACGGTGCAACAGTCCCCAGCGGGCCAGGGCCTCCTCATTATCGAGGCTTCACGATCACACTCAGACACACCACAGTCGGTAGGACCCCTCTAGGCGACTGATCAGCCCGACGCAAAGACCTCTACCTGACAACACACGCCACTCACAAGAGACAGACATCCATACCCCCGGCGGGATTCGAACCCGCAATCCCAAAAAGCGATCGGCCGCAGACCTACGTCTTAGACCGCGCGGCCACTGGGATAAGCTAGGCACATTCTAGTTCACGAAATTAGGTAGAAGTGATGCTCGACTTCACGATTTGGTCAGTTTAGCCTCAGGGAATACACAACTCCTGGTGTCTGTTCAGACCTTTAAGGCTTATCTTTTACTGTATGTACCGCCAGGTTTAACACTCAACAATTCTACGTTCTGCCCACACAGTGTGTTTATGTGTTTTGTGTGGATCTCAGAACAAACAGCGATTATTTCCCTATACAGCATTAACTGACTGGTTTTTATAACCGAGACGGAGTGTGTTTACTGCGCGGTACGGACTTTATGTACCGCCAGGTTTAACATTTAGAAATTCTACGTTCTGCCCACACAGTGCGTTCATGTGCTTTGTGTGGATCTCAGAACAAACAGCGATTATTTCCCTATACAGCATTAACTGGCTGGTTTTTATAACCGAGACGCAGTGTGTTTACTGCGCGGTACGAACTGGGTCTTTAAATGCCACGTTCTGCCCACACAGTGTATTTATGTGTTTTGTGTGGATCTCAGAACACACAGCGATTATTTCCCTATACAGCATTAACTGACTGGTTTTTATAACCGAGACGGATTGTGTTTACTGCGCGGTACGAACTGGGTTTTTAAATGCCACGTTCTGCCCACACAATGTATTTATGTGTTTTGTGTGGATCTCAGAACAAACAGCGATTATTTCCCTATACAACATTAACTGACTGGTTTTTATAACCGAGACGCAGTGTGTTTACTGCGCGGTACGGACTGAATCTTTAAATTACTTTCAAAATAATATTAACCTTTACAGTGTTGGTACGCAGGTGGATGGCCATCACATGCACATTCCGTGCCCCAGTCGGGTTAAGGAAGTAAATGCGACCTCTGCCCTGTCCACAGCAAACACAAGGAAAACAGATCTGTGTGTCTGCAAGATAAGAAGCTTATGGTGGGGTTTCAGTAAGGCTTACAGATGTACGTGGAAAATAAAACACATAAAATATTCCTACTCATTGCGTCTAGTGAGGTAGGGCAAGCACGGTAGGAAAAAGCTCTTTAGTGGCATGCGAGTGGTTAAATAAATTCTAGACTTTGCTTCCCTAGTAGGAAATACGGATGTCATTTGCTGGAAGCCTGCCTTCCTAATTATATTACGTACGGCTCTCTCCTCTGTTCTCATGTCTGTCTATTGCTCTGATAACAATTTCCGCCCTATTCCCCCACAGATCCGTCTAAGAAAAAAGAGATCTGGCCGTGATTTTTGTATGTGCAGACCCACAGCAGTATTCATTGTGCGCAGTGGATTGGGGAACCGAAAAAAGGAGACGTTAGAGAGAGGTTTGAGTTGATGTACGGGTGGATTAAACTCTCTTACCCTGGGCCTTCCCCACACCAGGGGCCCTTCTGCAGCCCATCAATTGCAGAAATTGGCTTTTACTCTGCGCTGTGCCATTCCATACCGCACCCCGCCCTCCATTTGAACCTATCAACAGCAGAAGTCGCCTGAATAATAAAAACGGTGCCATGGTTCCTGCCTTCTCCGTAACGGGCGCTGGGGTCGATATTAAACCCTCTCCCCATTCTGACACCCCCACTATAACATCATATATAGAGAGAGACTGGGGTGGAGGGATGATTTCAAGCAGTGTAATTACCGGATCCTGAAGGAATCCAGCATGTACCGTTACAGAGAGCAATAGTCATGGTTTATTAATGGAAATGTATTGCTGAAAGGGAAGATATTGTCTGCCCTTAGGCCTCAAATTAAGTGTGTGTTGTCAACTGAATGGCTAATATAATTGTACTGAGGTTCAGCTCTCTTTCCTTGAGGCCCAAATCTCTTTCCCATTAACCTTTTAAAGCCTAGCGGTAACTTTACGTACCGCCAGGTTTAACATTAAAAAATTCTACGTGGTGCTCACATTGCGTTTATGTGTTTTGTACGGATCTCAGAACAAACAGCAACTTTTGCCTTATAAAACATTAAGAGACTGGTTTTTATAACCGAAGTGGAGAGTGTTTACAGCGCGGTACGCACTGAGTCCTTATATAAAACAGATACGCTTCGTCTTTAAAGGGTTAATGTAGCTTATTCCTGTCTCCATAATACTGGCAAATTGAGGCGCTGATGCTTGGAACATCCTTCTTTTCTAGGCTTTTCTTAGGGCAGCAATATTGTTTCGCATGCGTTATGCCGTGTCTTGTAAGAAACAGCAGTAATCAGGTGGATGTGGGACACTCAGCGAGAAGCGTGCGATCTAGGATGAGTAGCAGGCTGCGGAAATTACTGCAGGATATAGGGTGTTCTTTAAAATTTGGGAAGTGTACCGACTATCAAATTTAGTTTAGGACGTAGTGTGTTATTTAAAATCTGATATAAAATTGACTATGAAATTCAATGCATGGTCGAAGGTGTATTTTAAATGCTGATAAATAGCTGTCAGCTTACTGAAGGATACAGCGTGTTCCTCGAGATTTGACACTTAACTGTCAAAAGTATTGCTGTATATAGAATCTTCCTTAAAAGTCGATATATATGGCTGATAAATTAAATATTGTATTTATGGAAGCCGATGGTTTGTACTTTTATTAACATAAGCCCGCCACTGAACTCTGTCCTAAGTCACTTTAATCCAGTTCACACCTACACAGCTTGTTACTCCAAATGAAGTACATTAGTACTCGTGCATCTGCTACTAGGTCACGCATATGGGTTCTTCCTTTTGGGGTTTCTCCAGTCGCATTTCTATATACAATAAATTTTCAGTCATATACGTTCCACACAATTTGCTCATTTCATACTTAATTACTGGAGCAGCTTAACAATTGCAGTGTTTTGCTCCGGAGTGGCCCAGTCGCAGAGATGACGCCATTCGTGGCGCTTAACGGCCTGGAGCCTGGTGGATAGTTCGGGGGGGGGGGGGCTGAGTAGGTATGTAAGTAGTTGTTAGCTCAGTAGGCTGACAGACAGGTTGTACCGGATTTTTGTCTTCGGTCGATGTGCGCCGGATGTCCAAGGACTTCTACATCTGAAGGAATTCCCGTGTTTCGCTACTTAACACAGGGCCTGGTGATGCAGGGCGGATTGGAAGCAATCGCAGGGTCGTTGGTACAGTTATTTGGGTTGCCTGGAATAACTGGCAGTGTCCGTCAGAAGGCTTTATAAAGTGATCCAACAAGCGGTCGCAATAAGCACGTAATAAGCATGTAATTAGCCCTGCATCTGAACTGTTATCCACGCCGACTGACTAACTTCGCTCCCAGCACTTCACAACTCAATAATCTCGCACGAACTCTTCGACTTCACCCTCTCGCCTAGCCGTGTTACTTCAGGCGCCTCCCCGTGACAAATTCGAATATGTTTCACCGTCAGTGATTGGTCAGTTGGCCTCTTAGTCCACACACCACAAAATGATTACAAATTTATTACAAATTTCAAAATTTTCATTGGTGGACTTGGTGGTGAGTTTCTACTGTCACCCTGAGAAAATAGTCCCCTAGATCCTAGGTGAGGTCAAGGAACCACGCAACGCAGAACGTGACCGCACCGGGTTCTAGGAGATAAAAACACAAAAGTAGAAGATTTGGAACTAATAAAAGTCATAACATTTAGTAGGGGACACCTGTGACTTGCAGGTCTCTGCTCCTATCCACCCTTTAGGTCCGTGACTTACAAATTCAGATTGAGGTGGCAAACAGGGTCGGTCCGTCATAAGGCAGGGAACTGGGCAGGAAGATACGCAGGACGTGATGCAATTTGCTGCTTAACTGGGCGGTTGGCAGCACTCGTAAACGTAAACAGCGAACTGTGCAACATTCCGGATCTCTGCAGCGGTGAGATAAAGAGCAAGGTCGTCTGGGAAGTAAGAAGATGCAGACTGGTGCGTAATTATCGAGGTTTCGGTGCAGCTTGATGCCTCCATCTTCAGGGTAGCGCATTTATACTGTACTACCATGAGGAGGTAAGCAGTATGCTACGCCGGCATGGCGGTAACTACGCCATCTTACAGTCCGTCATTACAAAATAGAGTCGAACCTGGTTATAACGTCCTGAAAGGGACTGAATACTTTGTGTCGTTATAGCCGAGTGTTGTTATAACCGAGGAGTGTAATGTTATGGTTAGAGGGAGGAATTAATTGGTACCACAGAATATCTGACGTTGTAGACGAGGTGTCGTAGAAACCGATATCGTTATAGCCGCGTTCGGCTGTGTTTGTATCTTGCAGCAGGTTATGTTTGGTTTAGTCGACAACCAGCTAGGAATTTCGTAAATTCTTCTGCGGATTTGCTAGTCTTCTACTTAGTATTATGATTTCGTTGTTAGACGTTTGACTGCTCAGCGGGTCAACTGCTCTGCCATTCGGCCAGCCAGCAGTTATGTTCAGAGCCAGCCGCACGCCGATATACAGACTCACGCTTTACCAACCGGACCACCGAGTCTGCACGTGCTGCCGGTGAACAGTAAGCACCACACAGCGCGCCGCATAACTTGACCTCCTGCGGCGACCCAGTCCCCCAGCCCAACACCTGCTTATCCCGTGCCAGTAAGCGGAACTCAGAACACCGCAGCGCCACGGACAGAAGTGCGTCCTGTATTAGTGTGACGTCACCTCTGGGCCAGCTTCGCGCGACGAAGGTGCAGTTAGCGGGACACGGGCGGCCTGTCTGTTCAGTAAACTTTAAGACATCTACCTGTACAAAACGATGTAGAGGAAAACACTTGGACTGACTGTTTTAATCCTTGTATTAAAAATAGACCCAGTGGCCGCGCGGTCTAAGGCGTAGGTCTGCGGCCGAGCGCTTGCTGGGATCGTGGGTTCGAATCCCACCGGGAGCATGGATTTTTGTCTCTTGTACAGTGTTTGTGTTGTCAGGTAGAGGTCTCTGTGACGGGCCGATCCCTCGTCCAGAGGAGTCTTACCGACTGTGGTGTGTGTTTGTGTGTGATCAAGTGAAAATAAAAACCCTCGACACCTGCTGTGAGTAGGGAGAAGATGAAGGGGCTACGATTAAAAACAGAGATCTAGATACAGGCTTGTTTCGATTTGCGCACATTAAATCGCATTTGTATCCCCTACATGCTTGCGTGGCGTGGACAGGGAAATTTTTACTTTATGCAGGAATATCTGTTTCAAATTCCTTTCTTACTGTTGCGCTAAGCATCAGAAATTTGCTGCATTTCAAAGACGCCTCGCACATTAAGAATGTTACGGTTGGTTTGGGTCGTGATGTGGTGAAAAGGCATGAAAACTGCCAGTATCACTTTTCCACAACCTGATCAGCACGCCAGCACTGTTACTGTCTGCTACTGCAGTTGGTACATATAAACAGCACTGCGTGTTCCGTCTGACACAACGCAAACATCAACAGTAGGACGGGGTGACTGACACCACAGCAAGGCTGTTCAGTGCCTTTAAACACCGACCGGGTCTCCTTCCCGGGTGCAAAGCGGCCGGGGCGTGAGACTGGCCACCCCATCCCCTCCTCGTGCCGAGGCTTACGAACGGGTACAGCTATACCTCTACTCCCGCTCTTGGGCTCTCAGGGCCTGTTATAGGGTGAACCTTTACCTTTTTACGGAAAAAAAGTGAAACATGCCCGATCATAACCGGGCTTACACCGACGTACTGTGAAGTAAACAGCTAATTACTCGACCAAAACTGGATGGTTTTAAGTAGTGAATTTCTCAATCACGGATTAAATAATGGATTCAAAAGCAAAGAAGAGAAGTTTAGTTGTCATTTTAGTAATTAATTAGAAACTAGCATTCTAAAATTTTTTAAATATTTAAATTTTAACTTTTAAGTTACACACCACACGGTTCGTGTTTAATGACGCACCAGAAAGATTATAAGTCAACGTAATTTATATTTTATACCATTTGTGCGATTTCGAAAAAATTTACATTTTTACCTTGAGTTTTTTAAGTTTTTGTGTAAAAAACACCCGATGCTGATTGGCTTAAAATGGAAACATGTAGTTTTTGAAAAAAAATAATGAATACAGGCTGTGCTAGACTTTTTTTTTTGTTGTTGTCCACGCGGTGCACGTGACGTCACTAAAACTGTACGTAGTCACACCAACGCGTGCACAAGTTACAGATAAAATAACCTTAGTAAAAGACATCAGATACAACCCGACATGTTTCGGTGCTCTGAGGCACCATCATCAGGGGAAAATACACGTAAAGTTAATTATGCAAGTCTGTATACACAAGGGGATGGATAGCGTCAAAGTAATGCAGTTTACGCAATAACGCCGTGGCAGTCTCATTAGTCTTGGAAGTTTAGACACAGAAGCGAATAGCAAATTATTTCGAATGACACTTACGTAGTTTTCGGCTTGAGCCGCAGTGGGCGACATGACAACTAACGTTCGCTGTTATGCGGCATGTACGTATCTCCGCGAAAAATGGGGACGCTGTTTGGTAATGTGTGTCTACCGACTGTTTGGCCCTCACATGGTGTAACCACGCGGCAGAAAGATTGTGACCCCCATCAGTGCGGTTGACAGTAGTGTTTGTGACATAAATAAAACAACAGTGCATGAGATAGCGTCGTCACGCTTCATTGAGTCCCGACCGTCAAAAGGGTGAAGCTGACAACGTGCTATTGTTCAGCGTCTTGTGCAGATTTTTGCGATATTCTGGAATACGCAAGTGAGTACTGCAAAAATTGGCGCATGCTTTTTGTAACCTGCAATGTTGGGCTCACTAATTCTCTGTCTTGAACCCAGCGCATCTTTCTACGTGGAACATTCCATTGTGACGTACAAGCGACAATGGCAGAAACAGGGGTCCATCACAACTAACTAACTAACTCCATGGAGCAGAGGCCTTCTTGAGAAGCTAACAGTTTCTCAGCTAGTCAAGAAATTCCCTGCATTTTATGGAACCCGAAGGTTCATTACCGCATTCACAAGAGCCCGCCACCTGTCCCTATCCTGAGCCAGCTCAATCCAGTTCATGCCCCCACATCCCACTTCCCGAATATCCATCTTAATATTATCCTCCCATCTACGCCTGGGTCTCCCAAGTGGTCGCCTTCCCTCGGGTCTCCCCACCAAAATCCGGTATGCACCTCTCTCCTCCCCCATACGTGCCACATGCCCCGCCCATCTCAGTCTTCTCGATTTGATTACCCGAATAATATTTGGTGATGAGTACAGGTCATTAAGTTCCTCGTTATGTAGTCTTCTCCAATCCCCCGTCGCCTCGTCCCTCTTAGGCCCAAATAGCCTCCTCAGCACCCTATTCTCGAACACCCTCAGTCTTTGTTCCTCCCTTAGTGTGAGAGACCAAGTTTCACATCCATACAGAACAACAGGTAAAATTATAGTTCTGTATACCCTAATCTTTGTGTTTTTGGATAGTAACCCGGAAGACAAAAGATTCTGCACCGAATGATAGCAAGCATTCCCCGACTTTCAATCTGCTCTTAATTTCTTCATGAATGGAGTTTCGATTCGTTAGGGTTGCTCCCAAATACTTGAATTCTTCCACCCTTTCAAAGGATTTATTATCTATAATTATGTCCATCACAACTACGTCTTGTAACAATTTACTGTGGGTTAATTGCAACATATTTCAGCTTTTTCTAAAAAGCCATCATCAGGCAATTTAAAACGCTTAAAGAAACATTACCACATAAAACACAATACAAGATTTCTTTTTTCCTCTATTTCAGACGTAAACTCTAAAGTACTATGCGTGTTGTAGGAGCCGAAACCAAACGAAACCTAAAAAGGTGAACTGCGTGTCACATACGTAGCTGTGAATGACTTCTTGTACCTCTCCGCTGCACATAAAGCGTGTTCTTTGAGTTTAATTAACCCACTGCTTAAGACACCAAACTATCCAGTTACATACTTAAGTATCTAATAAGGTAATAACTAAGCAGGTAATAATTGTCTAAGTTCCCAAGATTTTTTTTCCATGGCGCAACTGCCCCCAGTGGGCCAGGGCCACGAGGCTTCATGATCACACTCAGACACACCACACTCGGTATGACTCCCCTGTGCGGGTGATCAGCCCGTCGCAGAGACCTCTACCTGACAACACAAACACACTACAGACAGACATCCATGACCCTGACGGGATTCGAACCCGCAATCCCAGGAAGCGAGCGGCCTCAAACCCACGTCTCAGACCGCGGCCACTGGGACCGGCGCGGTTAGTAATTACGCAACACAGAATATTTCCCATTACGATCCAACTAGAAGTTACACGTGAAGGTAGTGGTAAAGGTCGGTCCCTTTGTGCCTATACAGGCAGGCACAAAGGGGTGGTTAACGCCGCGACCCGGCCACTTTACCCATGGAAAGACACGCTACTCATTATACCAGAGGGTGGGTGGGCCCCAGGGCCTCTCGGGATGGGTGCGGAAAACCTTGCCCCAACAGGATTCGATCCCTGGACCGTCCATCCCTTAGCGAGTTGTTATACCGACTGAGCTGTCCCGGCCGCAACATATTGCAGTCCCTGTCCGAATGTTACATGGAGATTATTGAAAGAAATACAAGGAAAATTAGTTTTATACATTTCGGAAAAGGTTTCTTCTTAATTATGCTACGACGTTCTGAACATGCCTGTACAGTGGAGTCGGCTTTGTCTAGTTTGACGCTTGACGCGAACACACGCAGCGCTGAATGAGGCACACACTGTAGCAAAACGGTATCGTCAGTTAATGAAGATACATGCCAGTGACATACGGAACATCCAAGGCAAGATATTGTAAGCCCAGTAACTGCAGGTTCTGAAAGTAAATCGGCCTGCAGGATAGCATAAATGCGGTCGAACTCGGTTATAAAGTCATGAAAGGTCAAGTCATAGTTTGTGTCGTTATAAACGAGTGTCGTTGTAACCGAGGAGTACAACGTTAATGTTAACAGTGAGGAATTAATTGGTGCCGCAGGATATCCGACTTTACAGGCAAGGTGCTGTATAAACCGATGTCGTTATAGCCGGGTTGGACTGCATTTATCTTGAGCTTCAGTAATATGATTTTGATGATTTCGGCTCTGTTACCAGGCGGCCATTTAATTCAATTAGTTTTCGGTTGTACAGTTTCTTAGAAAGTAGCCGATCACCGTGGCCGTGTGGTCTAAGGCGTCGGCCTGCGGTCGTTTGCTTTTTGGGATTGCGGGTTCGAACCCCCGACAGCATGGATGTCTGTCTCTTGTAAGTGTTGTGTGTCGTCAGGTAGAGGTCTCTGAGTCGGCTGATCGCTAGTCCAGAGGGGTCCTACCGAGTGTGGTGTGTGTCTGAGTGTAATCGTTAAGCCTCGATAATGAGGGGCCCTGGCCCACTGGGGCTGTTGCGCCATATTATTATTACTAATTATAAAATATTACTAACCACAAATTTAGGTTTCAGATTTGTGTAATGCTGGAGTCTTGTCGAAGTTACATTTGGAAACCATATTCTTCCTAAAAATTGATGTGTCATCCTCAATATTCAATTTTTTGGGGAAACGCAAATTTTATAACGAGCTGCAATATATTTCACACTGCCACAAGCAGTAGTTCTTGTACTTAAACCCTTCACGTAAAGAACTTCAGCAGCAGACATGTTGATATCCATCTAAAACAGGATGCACTGACTCTCCAGTAATGCAGACTCTCAACGTTCTGCATCGCGGGCTTTAACTAACACAGTGACAGCTTTTTGTTAGTAAGGACTGAATGAAACTGAGACAGACTGATAGCCTAACTTATAGGGGATTATCAGGCTGTAACAGAAGCCGAATTTCTGGCGTCGATGTTAGAATGACAGGTGTACTGGAAGGCATGCAGAAGGAAAGCCTCTTAGTGTGACTGACCCACTATCACTGCATTTTGCATGAAAAGACAGTCAATGTACATATAAACGTAACGTTGGGGCGCGTTCGCGTTATCATTGTTACCGTGGAAAACAGTAAGTGTTAGGTACTCTCAGTGTGTGTCTGTAGCCTTAGTTATCTAGCACGCAAAGCGCATGTGTCGTGTTATATTGTCATCTGTGGCCTGTCTGCCTCTACCAAATTTTTTCACATTATCTCATAAACGGCACGATTTTCGGCAAAAGGTTATTGAATACAAAATCTGTGTTTTGATTTTCTGTGAAAGTTTTGTCTGAAAACTTTGTCATTCTAAGAAAATGCAGCGAGATATTGTCATAAATGTACACAGGTCTTTATATTAAGTACGTGTTGTCCTTTCAGGTTTTAACGAATTTGTGTTTTCTCCACAGATTTTCGAAAAATTATTAAGTATACAATTGCATGAAAATCCGTCCAGTGGTAGCCGAGATGTTCCATGCGGACAGACAGACGGACTGACAGACGGACAGACAGACGGACAGACAGGCATGAAGAAACTAATAGTTGCTTTTTGCAATTTTGCGAAAGAGTGAAGAAACTGAGGAAAACCACGAAAAATCTCAGTGAGGATAACTGCTCATTTGATGGAGATTCGATCCAGATGCCTTCCAGATAGACACCGCCATGCCAAGTTCCTCAGCCACTTCCCAGCACTCACACTGTTCTGTTCTCTTGAGGTTTTGCAAAACGACTCGTTGATCTTTCTTTGTTTTCCAGTACGTGTTAGATTTTTATTGCCACAAGCTATAGCTGAATCGCTGACTAAATATTATTGGTTTTAATGAATTAATAGACGGAAATTCTGAGCACGTAACTGCTCGACGGCATTACACTTTCGATGTATAGCTACACACACACACAGACACACACACACACACACACACACACACACACACACACACACACACACACACACACACACACACACATGCATATCAAACTACATGCAATTACATGAGCATGCAGTCTCTGCGAAGAGGTTTCTAATTTTTTGTGTACTTTAATTCATTGCCTGTCAATTTTCCGGACAGAAGAGCTGATTAAATTCCGATTTGTTAAAAACATGACATATAAGAGGAAAACATGTTTTTCTTTCCACTATGTGAATCAGATATTGAAACACCAGTAGCACAGCTTTTCCGGCTTACAGAACCTGCTGCCGGAACCTTCCTGCTTACAGAACCTGCTGCCGGAACCTTCCGGCTTACAGAACCTGCTGCCGAAACCATTTTGTTTTACGTTTCTCTTCTGGTTGCCACAGGAATTTAATGCCATGCCACAGACGCTGTTTATAATTAGCCTATACACTGACTGACGTAGTGAGTACGAATAAACAAAAGGCACTCTCAAATGCATTGCAATGTGCTTCATATTTTGGGGGTTCGGGGTTGAAACCCAGGCCAGGAGACGACCTCCCTTGACAACACTTTTGTGGTTTCATTTAGACTCTTTAGGCAAATTTTGGGAGAGGAAATCAAAGGGACGGCCACTGCTTTCTTCCACACGATTTGTCCCTGGGTCACCATAAGGCGCATAGGGGGAGTGGCAGCAGAGCTCCCTTGTTGTATACATACAGAGTGTGGTTTAGATCATCCGGTTTGTGGACTACACGCGCACGATCTTAAGTTGCTGATAATTGATGAAGAAGGTGAGAAGTGGCGCCAGTTTGCTCGAGCAAAATCCACAATAAACTTAGGTTGTGTGTGTGTGTGTGTGTGTGTGTGTGTGTGTGTGTCTTATACGCATAATATATAAATCACGGTATTATTTTTGTTCGTGGTTCAGTCCTTCTATTCGTGTTTCTCAGTTATGCCTGCACCCGCCTTCCCACGATCACCCTGGATAGTCGAGAGTACAGTGTAAATATGTGGGTGTGTATATACTTCCATATGTACATACATATATGTCTGTATGTCTGTATGTATGTGTGTATGTATGTATGTATGTATGTATGTATGTATGTATGTGTGAATACATGCCTTACGGAAAGTATGCCCCAACTTTTTCTGTAAACGCAATGCAATGCTTGTACTTCGAACTTCTATCCCGAAAATGCGTCCCTGTCACCGCCACGAAAACATGAATGGGGGTGTAGGGTTACAGCTCCTCTCATTCCTAACCTCAGCATTAGACGGACGTCATTGATCAACTTCAGGCCCCGCCCGCTTTGTTCCAGTCGATAAAGCACGACACCCGTTGAATAGGTCACTAGGTGGGTGCCAGACCAAGTGTGAACGTTTTGGAGAAGAGGACGGGGTACGAACCCTGGATCTTCCAGCCTGTAGCAAAGTCACTATACTGACTGAGCTGTCCTGGCTTCACATGTCTGCAGAGTCATATCTTCACCACTGGATATTCAGCCACGCAGTCTGAGAGGAATTCACAAAGACATCTCGCTGTGCCGGTATTCTGTCTGACCGCACGTGCCGGTGTTTTCCAGCTCATTCACTGCTTCGGCCCTTTGTGATTAACTTCTGAAGTCGGAGTGTTACTGTCACAGACATCTCGGTCTAAAGGCGTAGCGACTAGATGGGAAAGGCGTCGGTCAGACGTCGACCGAAACTGAGCCAAGGGTCGCAGCACCAGTTTCTGAGTGCTCCAGTCGCGTTTAAAGAGGAGAGATTATACCTCGAAACTAACAGGCGTCCAAGAAACATTTGGATCACTAGAAGCAAATAATGTGTGCGAATTGGCAGTAGATTTATTGCACATGTTAGACCATTTACTGGGAATCTGTGAAAGGCCATCTCAAGTGCTCTATTTCGACAGTGACTGACAAGAAGCAGAAATAGGAGAGAAATTGTTAGCTGAACTTAAAGTTCTATAACTGATACAGCCTCTATACCCTCACGACGTACCACTGTTCACTAAATTTGAAAAAAAAAAAAAAAAAATTAAAGTCCCAAGGATTTTATGATGTGATAGCAAATGGACGTCCTAAACCGAAGCACCTCTGCTGGTCCCAGCACTGGCCGGCTGAAGTAAATGGACGTCCTAAACCGAAGCACCTGCTGGTGGTCCCAGCACTGGCCGGCTGAAGTAAATGGACGTCCTAAACCGAAGAACCTGCTGGTGGTCCCAGCACTGGCCGGCTGAAGTAAATCCTCTCTAGTTGCAGTTGTTCCTTTTTCACAGATTCAGCTGGCCAGTAATCATTCTTCATCTTCTCCGGCTGCAAGGGTTACAGTTTTCTTCTCTTCTTTTTCTGATATCCTTCCCTATTCTCTCCTTTGCAGATCCCAGTGGCCGCGCCGTCTAAGGCGTAGGTCTGCGGCCGCTCGCTTGCTGGAATTGCGCGTTCGAATCCCGCCGGAGGCATGGGTGTTTGTCTTGTACAGTGTTTGTGTTGTCAGGTAGAGGTCTCTGCGACGGGCCGGTCCCTCCTACAGAGGAGTCCTACCAACTGTGGTGTGTTTCTGAGTGTGATTGTGAAGCCTCGATAACGAGGAGACCCTGGCCCACTGGGGGGCTGTTGCGCTATGGGGGGGAACAAAATTTCTTTCCTTTGCTTTGTAATTTTGGAGCAACTGTGGGGTTCAGATTTCAGGCAATGCTTCTCATTCCCCTAAATATTTACGTTTTTATTCTAGTTACGCCCTGACATGTTTTACCTCCAGCTTTTCTGTAATGCCTTCATTTTCTACATTTTTCGGCATTATATAACGTACCACGCAACTGGCCCGAGGTAAGGTACGTCTGTTGTCAACAGCTTCCCCCATTGCTTTTTGGTTAACTCGGACGCTGAAGCACAGAGTATAAACGTACTGACATGTCTATTGCGGTGTCAGGACAGTACAGTCTTTATAGCGGCTGTGCTACGGGCTGGAAAATGGTGGAATAATCTGCAGGCAGGGACAAGAGGTTTCTTTCTTTTTGACGGAATTTAGATAGCTCCGAGGCCAACCCAGCCTCTCGTTCAAAGTTACCGAGGGCCACAGTGTCGAGTTTAAAGCGGCCGGAATGTGAAGCCGACCAGGAAACTACTCGTAGTACTTTTGACAAGAATCAGTGCAGCCATAAATTTCCATTCACACGTCCCTCCTTTCTGTGCACATGGAAATTAGCGTACCCAGTACACTGCATTACATGACCCCAGTACAGCGTGCTTATCAACTGCCTAGTCCGCCCTTCGTCACTGACATACTGAGCGCATGCAGACTTGCCTGAGAATCCTTCAGCCCCAGCTTCTCAGCCAGCTTCTTGCGGTCCGGCTTTGAAATGTACTTCTGTGACTGGAACCGCTTCTCCAGCCCTTTCCTCTGCAGATCTGAGAACACTGCTCTGCGCATCATCCCTCTTCGAGGTTTGCCACGTGAACTGTTGGCCCAAGGGAAAGTTCCCGGAAGGGGGAACACAGCCGTCGGCGCGCTGGAGCTGCCTCCGGGCCCCGATGATCCTCCGGTGTTCGGTGTGGAAACTGGCAAATAGAGGAGAAATCAGATTGCCTGAAAGTAATGTTATGAAGTTACAGAAGCTGACATATTTGTGCTGTCGCAGGCATTGAGAGGAGAGAAGGCACAACCACTGTGCAAACACTGCAACTAATTTTGCGTAAAATTAGCCGCACGGTCTTGGACCTCTACACTGGGAAGGCAGGTTCGATTCCTGCTTGCACAAGACTGTGTACTCGAATTTCCAGAGCCTTCTCCAGTCCAGTGCGTATACACAAAAGCCTTGCTATGGACAGGCCCCTTGGCTTGCCTGCTGTCCGCCCCCTGCTCACACAAGGGCCCCGCCAGTGCATTTTATAGGGCCGTTTCACCGATCTCATCTTTACGTTTCGTTTTGTAGTCCTTCCCTCTTCTACCTACTTGTTCACAGCAGGTGTCGAGGTTGTTTATTTTCACTTGATCACACTCAGACACACACCACAGTCGGTAGGACTCCTCTGGACGAGGGATTGGCCCCTCGCAGAGACCTCTACATAACAACACAAACGCTGTACAAGAGACAAACATCCATGCCCCCGTGGGATTCGAACCCACGATGCCAGCAAGCGCTCGGTCGCAGACCTACGCCTTAGACAGAGCGGCCACTGGGCTCGGCCAATAATAATAATAATAATAATAATAATAATAATAATAATAATAACCAGATTACGAGTGATCCTATCCGCATACAACGGGGAATATACGTCGTATCAAGGGGACAGTCCTAGCCGACTATGGTTTTGCCTTGCACTAAACCCTCTCTCCTATCTACTTAACAGAACAAACTGCGGTTTGGTATAAACTCCAACAACCAGGAGACGCAACGATTGAATCACCTATTATACATGGACGATATTAAACTCTATTCAGCCACAAATAATCAACTACAAGAACTCCTGCAGCTCACCCAAACTTTCTCTAGAGATATCAGAATGACATTTGGCATTGAAAAGTGCAAAACATTAAGTACTGTAAAAAGGAAACTGGAACTGAGAAACTTCACAACAGAGGAACAGGACACTATGAGAGCCATGAAAGAGGGAGACATATACAGATACTTGGGCCACATGCAAACTGAGAAAATTAAACACGCACAAATGAAACAACAGCTAGGCAATGAATATCTACAGCGCACAAAGAGCATATTAAAGGCAAAGTTAAATGGGAAAAATACGATTAAAGCTATAAATACTTATGCAATTCCAGTACTAACTTTCAGTTTTGGAATAGTAAAATGGACGCCCACAGACCTAGAGAATCTCCAAATTAGAACGACAGCGCTGCTTACAAGATAAAGAATTCATCACCCCCGCGCCGTAATGGAAAGACTCACTGTACCACGGCGTATATTAGGAAGAGGGATGGCTGATATAACTCGGCTACATGATAAGCAGGTGAAGTTACTTCAGATATACTTCTTAAAGTAACAGACATCATCACCTCTCCATGCTGCAGTAGTAACAGCAGACAATAAATACACCCCACTGGATTTACTACGCGCAAATGAAAATGAACTCACCACAGACGAAGAATACAACAACAAGGTCAGAAGGCAGTGGTCCCAAAAGGCCTTACACGGCCGACACCCACATGACCTTAGCCAAGAACATGTAGACATAGAAGCGTCGAACAAACGGCTGACAAATGCAGACCTGTTTGCCGAAACAGAGGGCTTTTTAACAGCAATACAGGACCAAGTTATACTGACAGGAAACTACAAGAAATATATTTTGAAACAGCCAAACATCGACGAGATGTGTAGAAGATGTGGAAAAGAACCGGAGACGATCCAGCACATTACTGCAGCATGTGAACAGCTGGCACCTACCGAGTGCATAAAAAGGCGTGATGAAGTAGCGGAAGTTGTGCACCAGAAACTGGCAGAAGCAGCCGAACTAACTGAAGGCAAATGCCCATACTGTAGGTACAAACCAGCAAACGTGCTGGAGAACGACAACTTCAAACTGTGCTGGAATCGCAGCATTATTACAGACAAAACAGTACCTTCCAACCGACCTGACATAACTCTCACAAACAAGAAAACAAAAAATACCTTCCTGATAGACACAGCTATTCCAAATACACACAATCTCGCCAAAACAATAACAGAAAAACAAAACAAATACCAAGAACTGGCGAACGAAATACGTGTTATGTGGAAGCAGGACGCAGTACAAGCGGTCCCGATAGTAATTTCAGCCACGGGAATAATTCCAAAGTCACAGTCACAAAGTTTAAAGAGACTTAACCTGCACCCAAACACATATATACAGATGCAAACAGTGGTAATTCTTGGCACATGTTCAATTGTAAGAAATATCCTAAATTACACATAAGACCACCGAGCCTAATCCTGTTGATGATACATCCCAGGATAGGTGGATATTTCCCAGCTAAAGCCGAGAAGTGAGAAATTCGGATAATAATAATAATAATAATAATAATAATACAGCAGTAGTAGTAATGGCAGTAGCAGTAGTAATAACAGTAATAGTAGCAGCAGTAGTAGCAATAGTAGTAGTAATATTGGTAGTATTAGTAGTAATCGTTGCGATGGTGGCAGTAGCAATAGCAGTAGTCATAAAGGTAGCAGTAGTAATACCAGTAGTAGCAGTAGTAGTACTAATAGCAGCAGTAGCAATAGTAGTAATGATAGCAGTAGTAGCAGTAGTAGTAACAGTAGTAGTAGTAATGGCAGTAGCAATAGTAACAGCAGTAGCAGTGACTCAAGTGTGCTTTCCGTCCCGCCGTGTCCCGCGCACAGCCCACCTGTAAGGTACGGGTGTCGACAGGCCAGCAGTGAGTGCAGGTGTGGGTTGAACATGGCAGCTGCGGGCCGAGGAATTGGTTTGGCTATGCCAGACCCCGATCCAATGCCGGCATATCCAAACAGCGGCGGCCCACTCGTGTGCAGAAGGGGATCTGAAACAAGAACACACGCACTCAACTATGATGCAACTCGTTAAGGTTCTGTCAACGCTTTCTAGTGACCGCGCTTTCCGTGGACACAGTGAATTACATCTCCTTACGTTCAAAGCGCGGAACTCCTACCTACCAGCCTCAGGAAGGCACTTTTTGGATTTACCTCTACATTTTTTCAGCTTTCTGAAAATAGTGAAGAACCTAAAGATAACAGCAAAGGAATTGTACTTTTTACGGGGTATTGGCCCACGGAGGTAAGCTATAAAGCGTTTCCCCGTACAGATCACATAAATAAATACCCACAATTACAGTAGTGCGTTATCCTTCGTCAAGTACGTAGCTGCCCCGCGACAGTGTACACCGGGATCCACTGCACGTACACAGCGGCACTACAAACAGCTGCCTACATATATACTGCTTGACTTCTTTACACCTTTCTGCTGTACGCAAAGGTTGCAACTTTGTTTTTGTGCGGCGTTGCTTCGATTTGATTTCCTGATGATGATCCCCTGCGGATCGAAACATGTAGGAATGTTGAGTATGATAATGTAATATAAATGTAAAAGGAACAGTACTGCGCATTTTGTTGGTCTGGTGGTGTTACGGATTGCTTATGGACAAGGCACGGAATTAACAACACAAGGTCCATCATGCTGTGTGCTTAACTTTCCTCTTAGTGTTTTTTAAAAATGTTTACCCGATGATGATTTTCTATGCCGAAACATGTAGTGGCTTTTTTAAAATAAATATCTTGTTAAAGATTCTGTCGTTTGTGTAATTAATGCTATTAACTCAGTTGCCCATCCCAGTGGCCGCGCGGTCTAAGGCGTAGGTCTGCGGCCGAGGGCTTGCTGGCATCGTGGGTTCGAATCCCACCGGGGGCATGGATGTTTGTCTTGTACAGTGTTTGTGTTGTCAGGTAGAGGTCTCTGTGACGGGCCGATCCCTCGTCCAGAGGAGTCCTACCGACTGTGGTGTGTGTCTGAGTGTGATCAAGTGAAAATAAAAACCCTCTATACCTACTGTGGACAAGCAGGTAGAAGAGGGAAGGACTGCGAAAAGAAAATCAGTGAGTTGATATGTCATATTTCAATTAACACGGATTCTAGAGTTTGTGTAGGACTACTAACTTACTGAAAGGCAATAAGGGGTTCGCTTTCAGAAGTTTGCCTTGACTGAACTTGGCTATTGATCTGTCAGACTGCCCTGTCTGAGGTACCAGTTTGCTGCTTCATTGTACTGCAGTAGGTGGAAAAAAATATTCTTGTGGCTTAGAGTAGGGAAGCAGGAGTTAATTTTATTTTTCTAGCGAACTTCTGAACGTGCACTGCACACGGGTACAGTGGGCAATACGTAGAAGACTCGCCCCCCCAAATCCAAACATTAAATATAAAGCCTAAAGTAGCTACGGTAACATAAAAAGGTTATCGGTGGGCGGAGAGGGGGTAAGCCTGCAAGTGCAGGAGGTTATGTAACAAAGAGACATATTAGGGTGCATCCCATGCGGTAACTCACAGGAGTCCTTGTATAAACATTTCCCAAAGAGATCTTGGGCGGGGGGCCCTCCCAGATGCGTTAGAGCGACCCATGATGCACCCCCCGCCTCTGCACCGCAGTAAACTTCATCACGTTGAATCATTCAGCCTTTGGACATTGTACTGTACAACGTCTCGTGTTTAAGGTAGAAACTGAAAAAATTTTCGGAGACAGCACTGGTAGACGCCCTCGGGTAAATCATTGTTTGAAACGTGTATTTTCTTTGCCCCGTAGCAAAAGCTACTCTAGGGCTCTAAGTCTAACAAGAATGTCTTTTCCTGTCCTAACAAAGTGACAACGAGTGTCCCTTGCTTTTCAGCTTCAGGCAGGGGCCAATCATGTCCTGAAAAATTATATCTTTATTTTTACTTTAAATGCAACGTGATGGAAAACATTATAAATCTTAAGTGGTTTAAAATGTGCCCCACATCATCAGAATCCTGTGGGAATGTGCTAAGGGTCCTGTGGCACAACAGTTATTATTGTAATGAAAAAATTAGCCAGTCAGTAAACCAATGCTGTCTCCAGTTCCCCTGAAACACCTCCTGCTGCTGGGGAAACAACTTTGGAATCTGAACCCTTAAAACACGAGCCCTTGTGTTTTAGCTTGAACACGCACAGATAAATGTTACCAAAATAAAACTATCCCTGTACAGGCCCTGAGGGCGCCAGGAGTTTCAGGCCGTCAGATTTCAAGAAAATGGGCACATGAAAGTGGCAAGGTTGTCAGCCCTACGCACCGGCCGCCTTTACCCTCCAGGGAATATTCCTGGTACTCATTTCTGTTAGAGGCTGAGTCGACCCCAGGGCCATGCTCTGGCCGGAAGGATTGTGTCAAAAATTCAAATGACACCATCGGGAATCGAACCCGCGACTTCACGGCTTGTAGTGCAGTGCCTCCAGCAAGTGCGGCACCGCGTGCCTGACAGACAAATGGTAGGACATTTAATATTATTCCTAGTGCATTGTGACGGTAATTAATTGTATGTAGCAACAAGTGCTCACACAAAGTGTACATTTTATATGCGTTTTTGGTACACGCAGTTAATTAAATCGCAGTGCCTTACGTTAAAATGGGGCACTACCGTTTATTTTCAGGCACTTTCAAACTTATCTTTTAAAAAAACTTAACACTTAATTTTATAAATCTGAAGTCACAAAATTTCCATCCCAGATTCTTGCCTTACCACTTTACAGGCCTTTTCTACAAACAATTCACAGTCTACCTAAGTACCAAGCTAACTCATACTGCAGTCTCAAGCCTCATTGCTTTAATACCGATTTCCACCAACCGACAAAACTGTGAGCCTCATAATGTAATCCTTTGAAATCAATGTTAAGGATGTTCAGCAGTGCTGTTAGCAGCGCCAGTCCAGCGACAAAGTGCGCTGTCTGTCAGTTTGTTTCCTCTGCTACAGAAACTCGCAACTTGCAAAAAGTTTCTATCGCAGATTATAATGTTGGCCGGTTTTTAGGGCGGAATTTGTAACTCCACACGACATACCAAAGTTTTCCTTCTACAATAACCGCGCACACATCCTGAATTGTTACTTAAACACAAGGAACGGCAGAACTGGATCTTGTATCGCGCTTGGTTAGCTGAATAACGTTTTATAAACTGAACACAATGGAGGCTTTATGACTTGCTCTGTCCCCCGCACCACCGCCAGGGCTTCATTGTGCGATAGATAATCCCTTATAATAACAGGAGCATTTAGTTGCGTGCTGGTCGCGTAGGGCAGTGGGACGGTTATGTCAGACACTGTTTGACAAACAGTAGAACTCTGGAACCGCCTGAAACATCTGTAGCTACTTCCGAAACCCCTTTGAAACTTAGTAATTGCTTAATGTATCAAAAGGTTTAACATTAAAAAATTCCGTGTTTTGCAACAAAATGCATTAATGTGATTTGTAGAGATCAAAGCACAAACAGTGACCATTTCCCTATACAGCATTAACTGATCCGTTTTTATAACCGAGACGGAGTGTGTTTACTGCGCGGTACGGAATTATTCTTGTGTATAATTCAAGTTAATCTTAGAATGTAAATCTAAGGCCAAATCGGCCCACGTTTGTGCTATTGCGGATTAATTCGTTTCTTATTCCGTGCTCCTGTTCCAGAGTCCGTACTGTCGCTTACTGAAGAGAACACAGTTAACCTGCACAGCGTGGGTAGAGTCCCTGTACACTGGGGACGACTTGCGGGGGGAAAACATACAGATCGTGTCAAAAACGTGAGTCTCTATCACTGCGTGACGTTCTTCCCACTGGTCAGCCTTTGTTACATGTTTAGTTTATAACAAGCCTAAAGTCACATTTATGCAAGGTTCTAATCACACAGAAAACTACAGAAAGTAACTGTATTAACTCACAAGCAAAAAACGCAACAGCACTTCGGACAGCTGTATATTTAATGGGCAGACATGTGATGCTGCTCACAAAGAAGGTGGTCGGCTTTCCCCAGCCCAAACCACTGCGAATGTCGAAGGCGAACTCTACATTGAGTCCTGTTAAAAGTATATAGAGTCAACGCCGTTAAGAAGTTTTCCCTTAGATATATCAAAATAACTTTGAACCAAAATTTTCCCCCAGTATTAAGTTATGCTTCGTTATTTTACTACGTTTTCCTCTTAAAAATTTTCCGCCTAAGTAGCACAAAAATTTCACAAGCAATACAGCTTATACACGTTAATAAATTTTCGTAACTAAACCTTAAAAAAGTGTTTTCTATTATTTCAGTTTCTCACAAACTCACAGCGACAAAATAACAGCCCTCAGGTCCTAACATTGATATCGAAGGCCATTCCCACCACGAAGCACACGTACGATAAGACAGTCAGTGTTAAACGATCCATAACCGTGCGTTAAACGGATACGGCGACTAACGTTTTACATGAGCAAAGGTTCACAAACTTTTGTAATATCTCAATGTATTTATTCTTTGTAACATACCTCCCTGAGGATGGCCACATGAGTGGTCGAAACATGTAGGAGGTGTTACTACGTTTATAATATATCTCCATAAACTTGTGTGCGTTTGTTGGTTTCTGCCACATTACGATACTCACGGCTGATATGTGGAAACTTGTGGCTGGAAAGGAAGACACGTCCCGACGTCTCTGCCATCCACTTCTACACGTGTATCTAAAAAACGCGTGACGAAACGCCGAAAAGCGTGAATAAGAATGTGTCTAAGGCTGCGCGTTGCCACCAGTGGGTTTAATTTAATTTCATTAATTTTCAGCATACTGTTACGAAATTTGCGTTTATTTTTACTCGATACAAAGGTTTGTGTGTTCTCTTTTCGGGCGGTTTGGATACTAATTAGGTAACTCGTTATCAGCACTGCCACTGGGTCAGAAACAGACATAAAGCGAAGTTTCTCTCAGTTCAAGAAAAGCTAAATTTCGTAAACAGTGTGCAAGGTACTTAAGTATTTTCCTTGCAAAGGGTAACGTTTAACAAGCCTGTCCACAAAACGTTTAGCCAACACAGAAACCAACTTGCACACTCAATAAAGTGCTTTCAGAAGTGACCTGAGCGATATACATTTGCTGCACTTTGGTGCTGATGCACTGGCGATTATTTCCATTGACCTTCGTGTGTGTGTGTGTGTACAGAGGGGTAAGTCTTGCAATTTCACACGTTTTGTTAAGCCATACAGCAGCGTTGGTGTTATAACAGTCGTTCCTTTGTATGTTTATAGATTCAGGCGGCTTTGCTTGCTGAAGTTTTGTACACTTCATGTTATGCATACAGAGCACATTCTTACAGTTAATATATCAAACCAACTTGTACTTAATAAAATACATTCAGAAGAATGTACTTTATTAAGTGTACAGTTTGCAAGGTTGTGCTCTGTGTGGATAACATAAAATTTGTGCACAAAAATAGGAGATGAAATGCTCAGTGCCTAAAAATGTGCCGGAAAAAGGTGAAAATATCAGAACACAGTGGGGTAGACTCCGCATGGGCAGAACAGGCGAAGGAAATTCAGGTTTCACGTCTAACATTTGTGTTTGAAAAAATCTCAAACAAGTGTTAAAATAACTAAAGAAACAGGACGTGTCGTGTTGTTTAATGGCGAAAATGGTTCACTTGACATGGAACCTCCATTCTGTGTTACAGCAGCAGTGGGAAAGTCGATTTTAATGCACAACTGCAAAATATCATCTTTCTCAAGTTGACGCGTTAAACAAGTTTCCTGCCAAGAAACTCCTACTTGGTTGAATTTTTCCAGAAGCTGCGTAATGGGGCATCACTCCATCGGCCACTTCTTTTTAAAGCAACGCTGCCGCTCACAGCAAGGCGGCGTGGCTACGCGAGTCGTTACGGATCTTTTCTTGTGTGTTTTGGAGAAGAGGAAATTTTTTACCCTACCGGGAATCAAACCGCAGTTCCTTGGACGTTTCGAGTGCTATACCACGTACACAAGAAGGACACAAAACTTATTTCTTTTTACAATGGCGCAACAGCCCCCAGGGGGCCACAGCCCCCAGCGGGCCAGGGCCTCCTCATTATCGAGGCTTCACGATCACATTCAGACAAGCCATACTCGGTAGGGCTCCTCTGGAAGAGCGATCAGCCTGACGCAGAGACCTCTACCTGACAACACAAAACACTAAAAAGAGAAAGACATCCATGCCCCCGCCGGCATTTTTTCGCCTCCTGTTTGTCCCTTTGATCCATTTTGCACATTTGAATCCTTCCCGCCTTTTTCATTCACTTACGTTCCATACTGCTGTCCTTATACAATGAACACAAAACAAACATCCATGCCCCCGGTGGGATTCGAACCCACGATCCCAGAAAGCCAACGACTGCAAACCCACGCCTTAGACCGCGCGGCCACTGGGATGGGCACACAAAACTTATTACGTAGGTTAAATATAACATATATCAGCGGAAGTACGAACGTCTTTCAACTTCGATGCCTGCGTTAACACTCTGGCGTCTGTGACCTGAAAGTACGTGTAGCAACAATGTGCAGTGAAACGCATTTCTACGCCTGACAGTGCGTCTCACGTCACAGGCGCTATTCGTTTCAGTTATGAGCTCATCATTTGGTCTGTCGCTGCTGTCTCTGTGTTAATTTGTGTTGCACCGCTGTGCTGTTCACATCTTACTGCCTTGGTTCATTCCAGCCTACACTCAGCTTAACCACCTCAATAAATTTCACGTAGTCAGCCCCACTGTATACGCATGCGCCTTTAGCCTGGTACTTACCACCTAAGTATTTTTAGTTACTGACTTTCCTACCAATGTTATCAGAGTACAGGGTGTGCACAGTCAGTGCAGAACAGCCACATCGAAACTGGACGCCTGACCTGTGCCTGCAAGCCCACACGCACTCTAAACAGTTACGTAGGCTAGATGTTTAGTTGCTGGTGAATATACGGCCATTTTATGTGGGTGTCAGCTTTGGCTGTAACCTGTAGAGATGGACATACGCTGACTGTGGTCGAGAAAATATGGGGCAGATATTTGTGGCTGAGAAGGAGGAAGCAGGAAGGGACTGGAGAAAAAGACACAATGAAAAACTTCATGTTACGTACTGCTCACCAAGTATTGTTTGGGTGATGAAATCAACGAAGAAATATGTCGTTCACGTGGAATGAATGGTGAAGAATAGAGATAAATACAGGAAAACCTGAAGAAAAGAAACCACTAGAAATATGGATGTAGATGGAAGGGACGTATGAGAATATATTTTAAGGAAGTACGGTGGAGCAGCCGGCGCAGGATAATGAACATTGGCGTGCTGTTGTAAACATGGCAACGCAAGTTAGAGTTTTGTAAGGTAGGGGGAATTTCCTTCCGGCCTGATGAACTGCAGTTTTTCGCAAGTACTCAGCCCGCGATTTACCGAGTCTGCTTGCGCACAGTGAAACGCGTCGCTAAGTGTCTGCTGACAAGGCAGGACACAAGCGGTAAGGGGACTGCGGTTTGGTGGGGCGGTCACTGTCGCAGTTAGTGCTGCAGTTAGTGTCACAGTTAGAGGCACTTAGAAGCACTGTGGGTAATATGAGGGGATGTCGCAAAATAAAAATCGGGGAATTCTTAACACCGATCGCTTTTGACGAATTTGTTGATGGAAAGCTTAAAAGTAGGAAAAAGGGGGAAAATGCCGACAAAGTAAATTTTGTGTCTGTAGGTTATATCTCTGATAAGCGCCATAAACCCCTCTCTGCCAGCACACTGCCGGCAGTTTAAGTTTGAGCGCGGGAAGGATGATCAAATGTTGGTTTCTTGAAATTTAAATTCCAGGCGCCCTCACTAAGTGTGCAATTTAAATAACTCTGCTATTGATAAACCAGGGGCGACTGGGCACAGGTTTATCTATGCTGTTTCCACCCCCACATGCGACCTTCTTACTGTAAAAAAACAGCGCTTTGGGATGTGCAACACATGGCTGGGGTTTGCAGTCTCGTTCGTGTGATGGCACTAAAGCACAGCCATAATTTACGGGCTTGTTTTCTTGCAGACTAAATTGCTGCAGGCTACTGGCTTCCACCGTAACGTCCACATCTATCCGGAGGACTTATTAAAGGCATTTCGGCCTTCCGTCTGTGTGCGTGTAACGACTCGAAAGTACTGAATGCATTTTCACGCTGTTTTATAAAACGTACGGTAATAAACATGATTGTACTCCGCTAAACTTTGCTGGAAGTCACACAACAACCACAGCGGGCAGTTTACGCCTTGCTGCGCGCCCAACGATCTTAAGTCGCCCTCAGTTCGCTACACATTTTAACGAAACTAACTGACTCCATGGAGCAGAGGCCTTCTTCAGAAGCTAACAGTTTCTCAGCTAGTGAAGAAATTCCCCGCATTTTATGGAACCCGGAAGTTCATTACCGCATTCACAAGAGCCCGCCACCTGTCCCTATCCTGAGCCAGCTCAATCCAGTTCATGCTCCATCCCACTTCTTGAAGATCCAGTTTAATATTATAATCCCACCTACGCCTGGGTCTCCGAAGTGGTCGCCTTCCCTCAGGTCTCCCCAACACAATCCTGTATGCATTTATCTTTTCCCCCATACGTACTACATTTCCCTCCCATCTTATTATTCACGATTTGATTACCCGAATATTATTTGGTGACTTTTAACGAAGGGAAAATATTTTTGAATTAATGTGTATAGAAACAAGAATACAGCATTTTCTACCTACCTAGGTTATTCTTCGGAAAAGCATAGACATAGGATTTTAAGATAATTAGGAAAGTAAATAACCGGGCGAAATTTTCGGATTTTAAGATAATTAGGAAAGTAAATAACCGGGCGAAATTTTCGCGATATGCATAGACTTCCTATCTTGTTAAAATCATTACTTTCCTCGCTAAGCTTAATGGCTTCTCTCAAGTGTTTGTCGCCGACAGCTTTAAGTGCCGTACACTATTTGGTCCTAAAAACTGCACAACAATGATAAATAATCGTTTGTCATTTGTGTTCCTCCTACATGTTTCGACCTATAAAGGTCATCACCATGGAGATAAATACAAGTACAACCAATTCTGTCAAAGACGTATGTGTGTAGGGTTAAGATGTAATATCATTATTTAAAATTACTAAAATGTTTAAAATAAAAGTGAATTAACAAATATTTTTCACAATTCTAAACAATATTTACCTTCCACTGGCAACTGACATCTATGTCAGTTGTTGTCGTATTCGTTCAAAGGGAACATGTTGGTGTTTTCTGGTCGGTGTTTAGGCCCCGGTGGATCACTGAGTACTCGTCTTTGACATCTTTAACAGAATTTGCTCCACGTGTAAGCCCTTGTGTTTACCTCCCTGATGATGACCTCGTAGAGGTCGAAACATGTAGTACGAACATAAATTACAAATGGTTATTTATTATTGACTGCGCAATTTGTTGCATCAAATACTGTAAAATCAGTGTGTTGCTCGGATCATGCCTCACGTTTAATGTACGTGATCAGCCTATGTTACTTCAAAATTGGGCAAACGGTTGTAGTGGTTATTTTCAAGTGCGTCATTTAACAAAGCTCTCAAATGGCAAGTAGGTGAAACGTGAGTAAAAGTGTACGGATCGTCAGTGGTGCAATGCTGACAGGAGAAATTAGAAGTGTCAGGAGGCAAAAGTCTTTCCCAGTGCCACTTGATCCACCAAAAATCCCACATGCACTGCCCTGGGATTGAATCCCGGTCTCCGCGAAATGAGGTCGTAAGTAACCACCGGAGCCGTAGGTTGATGTGTTGTTGTGGCTGTAACAACAGTGTGCAGCTACACCAGGATTAACCCTCTCCTATGCGGTAGAGGCTCTGGCAGTCCGCTTATTCCCTTCGGTTTTAAGCTTGCTTCGCGCAGAAAGGCTGCTGTGTGTATCGGGTTCAGAAATTTGTTTTCATTCATTTCAGAGCAAACCTGTCTCTTGAGGAAGTTTCAAGTCTTCAGAGATATGACGCTGTTTCGACTTGTATAAATGATACTACTTTCATGTTTTTGGGGGGGGGGGTTTGCACGATGTGAGAAGCGAATATACCTACGACGTTTCGGAATTCCCTGTGTGTCCCATCTTCACTGGTCAATTGAAAAATATACTTATGGACGTTTCGGACTATCTTGCTACATTTATTTTGAGAATAGTCTGATTACACTTCTTGAAACTGAAGGTGGGTTTATCAAGCTTTATCGCAACGTCGGTATCTTTAATAACGTACAAAGTGCCATGTTATAGAAGACCTGAATTTTCATCAACACAACTTTAAGAACTTCCGAAATCTTGCAGCAAAACTGTCGCTTTATATTGACAGTAAAAGGGAATGTCTTGTGTGTGTGTGTGCTCTGCTGCTCACACCACTGGCCCATACGCCGTGCAAGGATCTTGTTACTGACACTGACCACAGAATTAGACACGTACGAAATTGGTTCACCATTAACGTGCCTAAGTGGCACTGGCACAGCACCCTGTATCAGCTGCCCTAATGTTGTGCAAATTACCGTGTAGTTTGCTAAATCAATTCCTCGAGCCTCCCCTCAACCACTACCGCTCCAGGAGGGTTGCTGTTATGAGAGAGACGGAGGGACACATCTTGCACCCTTACTCCATCAGATTCCTCCCTTCCTCCATCGCGGCGTCAGCTGGACAACCACTTAGGCTCGTACGCCGACCGCAACAACGCCCCAAGTTTTAAACCGAAGTCCTAGTGTCCACTGACAAAAAGCGCCAAGACTGGGGAAGTCGAAACATGATGCCGACTGCAGCCATTCATGAACTGTGCAATATTAAGGACCTGGGTTCCTTGATCCGTGCTTCCAGGCTGTGCGGGGTACACTCCGACACACTGCCTGTCGCGCTGAGCGTCTGACGTATTACACAGCTCTATGCTGCACGGTTCGGCACCGCAGTACGCACCCAGAATTTTTGTTGGGGAGGGGGGGGGGTTGCTGACCCTGAGGATACATGTAACTTATGTTTGATATTAAAAATTGTGTTATAAAAATCACGCTGTAAGCACAACATAACGCTGTTTGCAACTGCATTTGTATACATACGAATATAACTACATGTTCCGTGACTCAGTCACAGTGTCCTGTCTTCTTGTTTTTTTAATTTTATTAATTTATTTTTCAAAATTCTGATGTACTGGTCATCAGCCGATATCAATGGCTGTTTTCGGCTGAAGGGGAAATCACGTAAAACCTTTGATATCATATCTAAAAAGTCTGTTTTTTAAATTTCAGTTTTGGGGGGTTTGGTGGGGGCTGTAGCACTGCAGTCTCCCCCTTGGATGCGCCCCTGCGGCACTCTAATGAGACATATTAGGCTCTCAGCCGTGTTTCTGGGCATTCACGTCTCCTGAGATAGGACGCGGTAACGCTAGAAGTTAGTTCTGGCCGACGGAAAGTGGAGGCTTTGCTATGTCGGTAAGCAAGCCTTCTCTGAAGGCCACGGCGTCACACTGAAGGCCCGAACCGCAGTCTTGTATGGGTGCTTTATATGTTAGGGCACAACAAACACGCACTACAGGGGACTTCAAACGCGGGGTCATGTCTTCATCACAGTTCGTATCGCAACTGTGGAAACTCCGCGTGCGGTTTAAATTGTAACACAATGAATTGTTTGGTAAACAAACATCACCTGAACACACGGACATTTGGGCACAAAACTGTAAAGAAAGTGCTTGGATCGAAGTAAGCAAAAGAAAGAGCATGGCAGGACAACTGCTAAGTGGGCAGCTCCCTATTGATGTTTGCATCCAGCAGCTTGGGATCAGCGAGACTGAGTCGAAGATGGGTAGAGTGTGTAGCACGCATGGTGAAAATTAGAAAGACATTATTCAGAAAACCTGAAGGGGAAACTCGGCTCTGGGGATCCACGCTCTATGCTTGTGTTTATACACAAGTGGCACACTTGATGTGCACAGTGTACACACAAGTGGCACACTTGCTGTGCACAGTGTACACACAAGTGGCACATGTGATGTGCACAGTGTACACACAAGTGGTATATGTGATGTGCACAGTGTACACACAAGTGGCACATGTGATGTGCACAGTGTACACACAAATGACACACTTAATGTGCACAGTGTACACACAAGTGGCACATGTGATGTGCACAGTGTACACACAAGTGGCACGCTTGATGTGCACAGTGTACACACAAGTGGCACATGTGATGTGCACAGTGTACACACAAGTGACACACTTGATGTGCACAGTGTACACACACTTTTGGTATTAGTTCGTTATATAATGGTTTTACTTTTATAGCACAAAATGTTTTGACTCCGAAGTAACGAATCCTTTAAGACTGCGGCAATTTTAATACATAAGAACGAGAATAACAAATCATATTTGCATGTAAGGAAAAATTAAGGGGAGAATAAATCTAGCGATTGTCCGCTGTGCACCTGTTGGCAGTCTGTTTTATAACCATTTGCCGTCTAACACTGAAAGTAATGTAATACAGACAAGTACAATGTTGCTGAGCGGCTTTATGAGTTACAGCCATTAACTAGTAACATTACTGTGGAAGTAACGTAAGGAGAATGCGATACGCATAGCCTAGAACAGGAATGCATAGGTTAAAAAATTTTGGCGGTAAAACTTGCAGGTTGGCGTCCGCTTGGAAGACCCAGGCGTAGAATGGAGGCTCATATTAAAACGGATTTTAAGGAAATAAGATAGCAGGTCATGGATTGGCTTAATCTGGCTCAAGAAAGGGGTACGCAGCAGGCTTCTGTGAACACGTTAATGAAACTTTGGTTTGCGTACAATGCATGGAATTTTTTGACTAACAGAGAAATTATTAGCCTCTAAAGAACGATTAGGTTCCATGAAATAAGTTACTGTGACTGTGCGCTGCCTTTAGATAAGCACTGGAATTAGTCGCAAAGGCAATTTTTTACAGCTCCGACAAAACCGCTTCTTTTGCGAACGCTGTTTCGTTGTACCGGTGGCTGATACGTCGCGGACTGATGATGGCTGAGTGGTCGAAACGTGTTGCTATGTGCCTGATGTATAAGTAACAGCAAAGTAAATTTGTTACCTGTAGTAGAGGCCATTACTGCAGAGCTAAGCCCGTAGCGTTGTTAGTAGAAACAGTACAGTCAAAACGACAGGCTGACGCAAAGAAAATCGCTCCTGTAGTTACAGTTCGGCAGGAGGCCTTTACACTAAATGACTTGTACACTAGTAACATTTGGGTTTGCTGTTGTGGCAACATGTTTCAGCCCCATACGGCCATTTTCAGGAAGATTACATTAGTGTGCGTCTGGAGAGCGATTTACCAAGGTTTTACATTGGCCTCGATCTTAAGTCGCAGGCCCTCCAACTGTGTAGAATGATTACTGCCTTTTGAACTGTAATCGAGTTAAGTAAAGGGCGAATTGCACATAATGTACAGCACTGGAGGCCAGTTTATATGACTAATTTTCCGGTATAAAATTTTTAATAGTAAAATTAATAATAATAATAAAATAACAGTAACATTTCCAATGTTATAGCTTTTCATGCCTACAGTAACTTGGGTGCCTTGTGATATCGGCCTGTGGCAGTAATTCAGTTTGCCGTGTTATGTAGCCTGTTGTGTTACTGCCTAATGTACTCCTAATGCGGCAATTCTTTGCCTTTGGCCACGTAGCCATAAGGCACTCAGTTTGCACGTCGCGCGATGCAGACCAACTGGGTGAGAGGAGGGACAGAGCAAGGATGTCCTTTGTGTAAGGAAAAGCAGAATGGCTGCAGATAATTTGAGATGTGCGGGAAGACCGTGTTCGAAGGCAAAATTCCTGAGTGGTAAATGTTTAAATATAAATGACAAAATGGCTATTAGAAAAAATTACATTCACCAGTTTTGAAATTAATTATTTCGTGCATTTTGACTGAATTAAACTGTTCACGCATGACGCTAGTAGATACACATTACAGCCTACGGGACTGTATTTGTGTGCATCAACGTCGCATTTGTTGGTGTCATGAACGAACAATTTGTGTGAACCGAATTCATTGATTTTATGTTTCTTAATTTTTAGACCCAAACCAAAGTGTCGGTCTATAGCACGGAATTTAATTACCTCTAATGATGCCAAGCAACCTGAAGCTGTTCAGCGACAGTTTGTAGCTCTTGCTGTATCTATTCTCTTCTTCGGCCATCGAGGGCTACAGAGATGCTAACAGTCATAACACCTTAAATTAAGCACATTGCGTGAGAGAATTTTTCAAATTCACAAAATTTTTTTAGTAATATTTTTTGGAGATTCTCAGGTCTCTTTATCTTCCGTTGATGTTTTTGGTCTTCGAATTCCCACTAGGAACCCCTAAGACTTTCCTTTTTCTCACGCTAGTCCATCCTGCAAAAACTGTCCCTTCGCCATATGTAGCGATGGGGCGAATTCAGCTTGCAGCGATTCTGAGGGCAAATTGTTAGAGTCAGGTTTCGTATTATTCCCACTTGTGTACCATGCGGCATCCTGCTGAACTGTTTAAGTACCCTTTTGTTCGTCTTGCTGTGTTTGCTACTTACGTGTCCTGTTTATTGCCCTCCGTTATTTGTGTTTCTATCTTGTGTTCTTTCTGTTACAGGCCCTTTGGCTGTTCACTCAGAAATTTAAATTAATTATTATCATTTTATTTTATTAATATTATTAAACGGACCTGGTAGACTAGTTTATTATGCTTTAACGCGCGGAACTTTGAAACTTTCGCCTCAGAATTCCATGAAACTTTAGTGCTAAGAGCGCTAAATCTTATCACAAGAAACTTTTTCTTATATATTAAAAATGAAGTCATAAGTTAATTATTTCCTGAGACACACTTTGTCACGTTCTTTGGATGTAACAGTGGCATTCCTTAATAAGTGGGATGTGAATTAAACGAAAGAACAAGTGTCAACATGATTATGTTTTGAAGTTTCATGTAGATGGAAAATTCTTCCCTTATTTGCCTCTGTTTTCTGTTGTGTAAATACAATTCATAATTCTGTTACGTCTTTACATTTACTTTTGCACAGTAATACACGAAACCAGTATTTCAGATTGAATTTGGAGTAAAATTTATTATGAAAATTGTGTTCGTACACTAAAGTACACACGGGGAAAGATTATACGCTTTTATGTCGCTAACAGGAAAGAGAAGAATGCCGTGTCACATTCAGTACTGACCAACACATGGCATCATGATGTTCTAAAGTTTAATATGTTCAGGTGCGTACGGCAATAACAAACTGAAAAGATATGTCTTACGAAAAACAGCACAGTTTTGCTTGCTGACTTTGCAGTACCTCAAGACGTGGAGAGCGAGGTAGATGTAACTACTTTCCGCGTTTACAGAACAAGTACTGAGATAATCTAGCAGCACTCAGAACAACAAAACGCAGTGTACTGTTCCCAGATATTTTATATTACCGTATCTTGTTGAACACTGCTACGTGTTTCGATCCCTCATGGTGCCATCATCAGGAATTCATATCACAGTAACACTTCACAAAACCGAACCAGCAATCCGTGCCCACAATAAAAAGATGCAAAAAGTCTAGCCGTTAAAACCAAATGCGCCCAACAATGCAATAAAATTGCGTAGGCCTGCATATTTGTGTCGGCATTACGAATGTGTTCGTCATAAGCTAGCACGTAGCAACTGCTGTACGCGCACGTACACTGTCTGACGAAAAGCACTCGAAAAGAGGAAAGGACACGCAAACTTCTAGCGCTCAAACCTTCCGTGAGGTCTGGCACGAACATTTCAGTTCTGTCAGGCAGAACGGTCAATCCGAGCACTTTATCGGTCCGGACGCGCCAGTTGCCACGCGGACGTGTGTCGGGGGCAGTCGACGCGTTCTTTGCCACACTCCGACGCATCTCTTGTCGTTTTCCAGGCTCTGGTTGAAAGCCAACTTGGTACTGAAAAACGCCGTAAGTTGGAACTCCGCGGTCCGTTCCGCGAACGTACTAGCAGACGACGGCCTTAACGTTTCGAGAGTCCCAGCATTATTTATGGAATTTATGGCGATCATTTCAGCATTTTTTTTCCGTAAAATTTCGAAATTATAACTCGCATGCTGCATAAATATCTGTGGCTCTTTCTGTACTTATCTCGCATAGCATTCCAAGTGACATGCCAGGCCTCTGTACGAAGTGTCAACCTGTCACTGCATTTCACACGCGACTCCGTCGTTACACGTATATACGGGTAACTTCACGTTTTTCCCTTTGACTTTTCGTAACGTCCTTATGTCCAGATTTGGCCTTGACAGTAACATGTAGGAAGGCGCATATAGCGTTATACTTAGCTAGCTGACGCACCTCTGAACCCCAACAAACAACACGCACATGTGCGAGTGTGCACGTCCGTACACACAGCACGTTTGTGAAGGTTAAGTTACCTAAACTGCCCATTACTGGGTTAATGTAATAATCTAATTGGCCCACCTAAGGAAATTAAGAGAAGGTTATGACTAGGGCTTATAAACTATCACTGATCAACTCTCCAGTGAGAGTTTTCTGGAGTGTGAGGCCGTACGGTCTTGTAGAAATTTAACATTTTGCAGGAATTACCCACTACAGAAGAAACTGCTAAGAAGATTAAATGGGGAAGCAACACGAGGCTGGAGCGAATTGTGCACGTGTAGAGAAGAGTTTCAATAAAACGTAATGTTTTGTACTTCGAGGACAGCATGACGGCTGCAAGACTGATAATGTGATAACAAAGGTAGCGGCAGCCAATACTTAAAAACTTAGAGTCCAACACGGTCATGAACTGGAGAAACTTTGCAAGAAGTCCTGCACGTACGACAACCATTTATGCCACACGACTTCAGTAATTAACACATCTTTAGCTTTAAAATGAAAAGACTTTTTTGCACCAACCGGCGACAGTGCAGTGAGCAGAGGTCTGCTTCAGTGTTACGTTTTATTAATAATTTTATTTCCTTTCTGTTCAAAAGAAATCTTGCCTCCAGCGCGAGTGTATCGCAAATTTTTTGAAGAATTTCGCGTTGAATTCTGAGATGGAGCGCACAGTTCATTCTGTTCTGATGATAATGCCAGGTCATTCAGTCGGTATAAATTCATTCCGTGCCTTAGGCATACTGCAGTAGTAGTCAACGTGGAGAAAAGACTTTGTTGCTTAACTCTTTATTCCTACATTGGCAAAGATTTCTAATTCTTCTATTTCATTCAATTTAACTTCACGTTAAAATGTCTTGAAAGTTTCAATAATTCAGTAGCCGAAACTACATTCGCAGGAAGTTCTCTGTGTGATGGCTGTTTATATGGGATGTTGTTTAGTTCTGGTTTCACTGCGCATGTGTTTGTGACACCTCATGCTGCACTACATCAAAACCGAAAAGTTCTTCAGAAAACTGTCTGGACGTTTCGCTAATTTGACAGTAGGCTTTCGCTCATTTGACAGTAGGCTTTCGCTCATTTGACAGTAGGCTTTCGCTCATTTGACAGGAGGCTTTCGCTCATTTGACAGTAGGCTTTCGCTAATTTGACAGTAGGCTTTCGCTCATTTGACAGTAGGCTTTCGCTCATTTGACAGTAGGCTATCTTGGAAGCAAAGACAGGATCAGGCCCTGAGTAGCTACCTTACACGTCAGCAATAGAATAAAACTGGCAAAACGACTTTAAGATTCGGCCTAGGCACTACTTTATTCTGAATATTTAAATTTTACGTACCTCGTTGTATGGGACGTTAATTTCGTACGGACGCAAATCTGTACTTTTGAAATTCACATTGCAGTTTGGCCGCCGTTATCTTGCCACTTATAGCTAGAAGAATATTTTTCTTTCACTGCATTACGTCTCAAACACTTTACGTCAAAGCGCTTTACTTCACGGTGTGTTCCCAAGTGCAAGTAACGTAGAAAAAATTACGTGTCCTGAGCCGTTCTTAAAAGACAGCGTATTATTTTATTTCCGCGTCATTTATTAGATGAATATTACCCATAAAATATATTGTCCTTGCAAAGACACTGATATCCTTGTAGTGCTGGAGCCTTCTTTGTTATACCTTTGTTGATAAACGGTTTATCCAACATTTTCAATTTGGACGTGAACTCTTTAACACTAAATGAACGTGTCTTGTTATATTGAACAGTTTCCGAGGTTAAACAAGCAAGTGATGAGATACTAAGTTTATCTCAAGCGCTTTCTGCACGGAAATAAAAGAAACTGTTGTTAGGTACTCAGCTTTGCTTTCCAAGGAGACGAGAAAATTGACGGGCACTAAGCGGCAGGTATTTGTCTTCAACCGTAGAGGGAAGCACGCAGGGTACATCTGACATTTATGTTGCACCTACCGTGCAGCTGCTGTGATTGCAGGTGGTATTTAGGAAAGAGCTCACAGTTACTTAAGTTTTGTCTATGGCAGTGTGTTTCGATCTGAACTTGCGCATCATCCTCAGTATTATCCGTGAATTAAAATAGAGCAGACTGGCAAAGATGGATAAGAAACACCGGAACACACATGTAAATAAACAGGATGTGAGTAAGTGCTGGCGCTTGGTACATGCAACTTGGAACTGCTGGCCCCACACAATAATTTGCCTTGGCAATCATACCGGTGAGCGTGCAGGAAGATGCGGTTTTCGGAGGTTTTTATGAGGCAGTGCAAATGTTTTCAGACACAAAATGATTTCTTACTTCTAAACTTCATTTTAGGTAGCTACTGCTTGGTGATTTTCAGTGGCATTTGCCAGGCTCTACTCTGCTCGAAGCTTTCAGTGATATTTGCCAGGCCATATTGTGCTCGAAACTTTCAGTGATATTTGCCAGGCTGTACTCTGCTCGATGCTCTTTCAGTGATATTTGCCAGGGCCTTCTCGGCTTCATACTCTTTCAGTAACATTTGCCAGGGCCTACTCGGCCTGATACGCTTTCAGTGACATTTGCCAGACCATATTGTGTTCGAAACTTTCAGTGACATTTGCCAGGCCCTACTCTGCTCGATACCCGTTCAGTAACATTTGCCAGGGCCTACTCGGCTTGATACTCTTTCAGTGACATTTGCTAGGGCCTAGATGACCCTAATGCCTGAATATTTTCCGTAACATAAGCAAGACAGTTGACTCAAAACCTTCACATTGCATTAAATTACAACGTTCTTCGGCAGTGACTTCTGGATGCAGGTGACATTGTTAGTAGTGGAAATACATCCTACCGCCCTGCTGTAAATATGCACTGGCTTAGGAAGATATGGAAGCACAGAATCGTTGCAAAACTGACCACCTCATTGCCGGGACTAAAAAAAGACACACAACCAAAGTCAGGATTTCCTATCATCTAAACACAGTACCGTCGGACGTCATGAAACGGGCTGAGTACTTGCGGTCGTGATAAACGAGTGTTGCTCCAGCCGAGGAATATAATGTTATGGCTGACAGTGAGGAATTAATTGGTACCACATAATATCTGACGCTATAGACGGGGTGTCGCATAAACCGAATTCGTTATAAACGGGTTGGGCCGTAGTTACCAGCAAGCCTTCACATTTGCGAGCCTGCAAGAACAGCGGCGACTTTCTGCTGCATTACCAGCCGCCATAACCGATGCCCATGTGACTTGCCTTAATCTCTACGAGCAGATGTGCCGTCTCCTTCCTAACCCTCACATACTCATCAGCGCATTCAACGTCACACCGGCCTAAGCATTAGGCCTACGTCTGGAAGAACTACGTTAATCAACCCAAGAATCTTTAAGGTGTCCTTAGGTTGTCATACCGTTGCGGTCGGCCCCACTACAGCTGCCGTATCCAAATGTTGGCCGTTGGTCCAACACAGCACGAAGCACTGCTTAAGCCTAAGACACAGCTCGAGCGTCACGTGGCACTACGACACAGCTCGAGCGTCACGTGGCAAACTGTTTGTGCAATGGAAAATGGGAGCGATTTGGAAGTAACAAACAAACATCAGCCTGGGTGGATTCAGGAAACAACAAACATTGTCTGTGATTCCAAGCTTCCGCCGGGATGTTGATGGGATCTGCACTCTTCTGGGGTGTTACGCAGCGTCGCGTGGCAATCCTTTTACCGAAGCGTCAGGACAACGTATCAGCGTCATCTTCAAGGGTAAAGAAGATTTTTCTTCGTGGACTTCTTGACCTCTGAAAATGGGACCGATACGTTGTCCCGAAACGACGATAAAAAATTACCACTGGACGCTGCGTAACATCCCAGAAGAGTGCAGATCTCAACAAACAGTGCCAGTGAGTGCATCATAACATAACGTAACGTTGCAATTACCTGTACAAGGTGGTGACTTCACAGTGTCGGCTCCTAAAATGGCGCTGACACTAAATTTGAGGATCGGTTTTGTTTGCGAAGACGCTGGGTCCTGCTTGAGGCTTGCCTTCAGTGACGTACCGTCGTTCCTCCTGTCATAGCAGCAACAGCCACCGGGCTGGCCGTGGTAGTACGCCAGGGACTGCCCCACCTCGCGTTTCGCCACACAACAATTATCCGCACCGCCACAAGAGCAGGACACGATGGCCGGCTGGTGGTGCCGCGCTGCCGGTAGAGTAGTCGGAAGGCCGTGGGCGTCTTGGGCGACTATTGAGTACGACGCTGTAATTCCGAGCGTCAAGGAGGCGGTGGCCGTCGGTCCAAGAGCCTCCTGATGGTGCGGGTTTAGCAATTTTGACGTCACTATGCCATTCGATGGTTCCAGTTGGTTTTGTTGGTGCTGTTTTGACGCGAAAAGTTCGTTAATTGTCCCTGGGGACGCGTTGCCGTTGTAATATGATGACCCTACAGGGTTCTTAGGCGCGATGGGACACGTAAGAAGACCCCTTGAGTCTCTGTCAAGCAGTTTTCGAGTTCCGACGCCCTCACTGCCCGGTGAATTGCCGTTTTGTTGAGAATGTTCAAATTTTGTGTTGAGGAGGTTATCCATTAGAAATGGAGAAGTCATGATTGCGGGCGGTGTACTGAATACAGGTGTAGTGAAATTTTTCAGCATACTTTGGTAATAAATAGGAGTTGCTGTACTGTACGTTGCTGAAGTATCCAGAGGGAACGGGTACATTGTGTTACTTACAAATACCGGACTGCAATATTTTCTGTCCACTTACATGGTGGGATCATGTTGAAGGTGGTCACCGTTCAGAGTTACGTCATCTCACTTGATACAAGTGACGGTCGTACAAGAAGAAGGGCATACCTTCCGTATTTGCATAGCGGTAATGTGAACTTCATATCATGTCGTTCACTTTTATTTTACCCTGTATTTTGTACGTTAATCTAACGGGACTGTAAAGCGTTTCTACCACACTAACTTGACTTCTAATTCTTTGCCATACAGACGCTGAAGTGCACACATAAAGGCGTGTTTGCCTTTAATGAGTTCACAGTTAACACCTAGTGCACAAATAACTTGTACAACTACAGATAACACACGTGTCTATATTACACTGCTGTCTCAGTTGTACTCGTCGTATCATCGTGTACAATTTACAACACAAACACACTTCGGCAACACTGACATTCGGTCACTAAACACACAAAACTGACAGCACGTACGGTATTGTTTTAGTTACAACAACCAAATAGAGTTTCATGGGAAAGTCTGTCGTTTTTCTGCCGCCAAAATAATACCGAATTGCACATGCCTTATTCACACTTCAATGTATGGACACAGTTTCTGTAGTCAGTGCTGTCTTAAGTCACTAAGTCACAAACAATCATTTAAAGACGAAAATTAACATAAATATTATTTAAATGTACAGCCCGTACCGCGCAGTAAACACACTCCGTCTCGGTTATAAAAACCAGTCAGTTAATGCTGTATAAGGAAATAATCGCTGTTTGTTCTGAGATCCACACAAAACACATAAACACACGGTGTGGGCAGAACTCGTAATTTTTGAACGCTAACTCTGGTGGTAGATAAAATCGCCACTAAAGCATTAAAACATTTCTCTTAATGACACCGCTTTTCATGAAGACACGCAGCCACCACGTGTGTGTGTCTGCTGGTGTCACCACTACACGCCACACTGCTTTGCACCGTGTCGAGCATATGGCTGCAGAAGCGACGACTGCTAAAACCCTAAAATGACTAGCAGACCACTGAATATCCCCCTCTACCACTGCCATTACCCCCGATACGGTAATAATCATAATCATAACGATAAAAATCATATCCACCCCCTTTTTTTAGGGCGCCTGCTTTCATAAAACAGGCCAATAGTAACTTAGTAGACCCTTAACCTAACTTCATCCCCCCGCTCTGTCTCCCTGCATCCCTCGCTTGGACGCAGTGAACCACCGTTATTTCAACCCCCTACTCACCACCATCACCACTTTATTACAACGTTTTACTCGATCCTTATAAGCATTGTACCCTACCATGTGGAGCAAATGGCGTCATGCTTGGAGCATAAGGATCATTTTCGTATATCACGCCATCCTTCCTCTTCAAGCCATCACCGCTCTTTCTCGCCATTATATATATAAACCGAAAATCAACCCCCGTGAAAATATCTTATATTGAAAAGCTTATGGAGCTCTCTACGTTTCCTTCTGCATTGATCGCAGTAAGACGGCAATGTACGGCAAGGTGGCGAAGGGAGGGAAAAGAGGGCGGAGCCACGTCAATACGTGTGACCAATAGCGTTCTTAGTACTCTGGTTCTGATTGGATGCGGTGGTTTGAGTAGGTTTATCCAGCATCCACCTTCGGCAGCCAAAATGACTCTCCCTAGCTCACTCAGCACGTAACCGTCGCGTCTCGCTCAGCGGCCGTGGCGTCTTGGATCGAACCTCGACGGGGGCAGCCGTGCTTTTGTGTGCCCTTGCCCAGTAACTGTGCGGCAATGGACAGTAGATTTGAACTGGTTCAGCGCTGCAGTAAAAAATCCACCGCTTCACGTAACTCCAATTCCGCAAACTGCTCCGTTGGCACGTCTTTCTTAGCTCCGCAAATGATCTATTTTTAATAACTTCCTGCCAAAATTGTGTTAGCTTTTGCAGTTTCCTACTGTTGCTGCCCTTAACCGTCATGATTTCACACCTAGCCTTGTACAGCAACAACTTTTTGGTTGCGTAACAAACTTGCCGTAACCCTTTAAAGCCCACTGGTTACTGTATGTACCGCCAGGTTTAACATTCACAAATTCTACGTTCTGCCCACACAGTGTATTTGTGTGTTTTGTGTGGATCTCAGAACAAACAGCGATTATTTCCCTATACAGCATTAACTGACTGGTTTTTGTAACCGAAAGGGAGTGTGTTTACTGCGCGGTAGGAGCTGAATGTTTAACTGAGAAGCAAGTTAATTTTTGTCTTTCAACTTTTTAGCCTGTCTCAGGCGGTTAGTCGCCGTCTCGTCATTGAGAAAGACCGAGTTCTGTCCTGGACAAGTCAATGTGGGATTTGTGGTGGACAAAGGAGAAGGTGGACTGGTTTCTCTCTGAGCACTTCGGCTTTCCCCTGTCATTGTTATTACACAAATGTTCCATACTCATCTTCATTTAGGTCTACCCGTTACTCTTACCATCCGGACAAAGGGACAAAGCCTGGGGACCGTCCAAAGAACAATGCGCTTTCAGAAATCGGGAAGCATTGCATAGAAAAGTAGTCACTTTTTTACTTCAACTAGACTGTCTTCAGAGAGAAGCTGGAGGAACCTTCTTTGAATTTCCGGCAAATGCAAGTCTGTTGTGAGTGTTGTGTGTTGTCAGGTAGAGGTCTCTGCATCGGGCCGATCACTCGTCCAGAGCAGTCTTACCGAGCGTGGAGTGTCTGAATGTGATCGTGAAGCCTCGATAATGAGGGGGCCCTGGCCCGCTGGGGGTTCTTGTGCCATTTGAAGAAGAAATAGGCCTGAGCAGATCTTCAGTCCACCCAGCCCAGTAGTTAATTAGTACAGGGAGCGTTTCTGTTTTTTCTTGGACCACATGACCCTAAAGATGGAGGCACTGCTATCCTTCGAAACGGCGGAACCATTTACCCAACAGCACAGAAGCCATGAATCTTGCTGCTGTAGGGTGAATGGGCCGGTCCTTAAATCTGACAGCGAGTGTCCACGTGTCGCGGGAACTGTGAGTGCGTGGCACTACACCGCCACTCTACTGTGACACGGTTTGTGTACATAGTCCACTTGTAGCACACTGGCGCATGTACAGCAGTTACCTTTCCTTTTCAAAGGTTTGTATATTTCTGATCCGAAAAATTATTTCTGCTGACTGCTTTAGTATAGACGTAACTTTTGGTGCAACAAGCCTCAGTGTTTACTTGTTTCTTAACTTCGTCTTCTAAGTCCTTCCCTCTTCTACCTACCTGTTCACAGCAGGTGTCTAGGTTGTTTATTTTCACTTGATCACACTCAGACACACGCCACAGTCGGTAGGACTCCTCTGGACGAGGGATCGGCCCGTCGCAGAGACCTCTACCTGACAACACAAACACTGTACAAGACAAAAAAATCCATGCCCCCGGTGGGATTCGAACCCACGATCCCAGCAAGCGCTCGGGTGCAGACCCACACCTTAGACCGCGCGGCCACTGGGATCGGCTTCTTTCTGAACTGAGGTGCTGTAAATGTAATATGAACGCTAATGACAGACGTTGTGTTAGTATGAATAACTTACGGGCCGTGCGTCTGTCTGTTTGCATTAGCAGTCCGACCTAATACATGCATTGCTTCGCACAGCGCAGGCAGACGGCAGGCTGTGTGTATTAACAATTCAAACGGCAGAACAGTCGGCTTGGTGAATAAGAGCATATTCAAATCATTGGAAGGGAATCAACACTGCATGTGAAATCACGGAACACTCTTCACTACCAACACTTTCAATTCTACGTGATTTCTCCGAATGCACAGCTACAGAGTATGCTGTCTCTATATGCAGTGCTGTCAAACAGTGCGAAGTTTTCTGTGTGTGAAATGTGGCGGGCGATTAAAGAACGCGTTATACGTGCGTTTTTGGAGGTGACAATGTTTGTATTTAAAAATTGTGCTGTCTGCTACAAGCGTCATAGCGTGCAGCGTCCCGACTTGTGCCTAATGTTAGGCACGCGTGCGTTCAGCTGCCAGAACTGGAGGCGAACTCACAGCAAACCGTGTGGACTCTTTTTCCTACCGACTACTGCTAACGCGACTGTAGTGTTGTGCTACGCGCGAGGCTAGAAAGCAAAAGTGCCCCCCCCCCCCCAATAGTTATAGTTACTTTGGTAAAAAGAGAAAGTAAATTAGTTTCGTTTCTCAGTCCTTCCTTCTTCTACCTGTTTACAGCAGGTGTCGAGGTTGTTTTATTTTCACTTGATCACACTCAGACACACACCACAGTCGGTAGGACTCCTCTGGACGAGGGATCGGCCCGTCGCAGAGACCTCTACCTGACAACACAAACACTGTACAAGAGACACACATCCATGCCCCCGGTGGGATTCGAACCCACGATCCCAGCAAGCGCTCGGCCGCACACCTAAGCCTTAGACCGCGCGGCCACTGGGACCGGCAGAAAGTAAATGAGAAAATATGCAGATAATGAAAGAGCTTAATTCAGTCGTGGCGACAGTTGCCCCCCTCATCCCAGTGCGCCCGACACAAGTGAGTCACTCTCCCCGCCCTCAGTGTTTCCGGGATTTCACCAAGCGTTGGGTTTCCGTAAGTGGGAATTCCCAGTTCGCAGCAAATCTTGCAGTGCGGGCCTGCCACCGAGTGCTCGGTTTCTCCAACCGGATAGTCCCCATTTTCCGGTGGCCAGCACTATATGCAGTCACCATATACTGTGTTTCAAAATCTTCAGTATCTATCACAACTTGTACAAAACGGCCTGCGATTTAAATTCGCAGTTACGGGGCGATTTAGTAAATACATTTTACATATCAGGCCACACATTTGAAGCTGTATCTCGTTGTCACCGTGCATGTTCAATATATGAACAAAATCACCAACCAGTGCACCTTTTATTAACAACCGTTACTTCCCGACACATGTTTCGGCGTCTAATGTCGTCATCACCAGGGGACACTCATTGTGAATAACACTGGACGTCCATATGGTTTATAGCAGGAGTCTTGAATTGGATAGTTGAGTTAGATAGATCCAACTCAAGGCTCCTGCTATAGACCATACGGACGTCCAGTGTTATTCACAATGAATGTCCCCTGGTGATGGCGACATTAGACGCCGAAACATGTGTCGGGACGTAATGGTTGTTAATAAAAAGTGCACCGGTTGGTGGCTTTGTTCATAGACACATTTGAAAGTCTTCTGTTAGAATTAAAACTGGGTTTTAAGATTAAATACATTTAACGTTAAACGGAGTTTTGAAATAAATAAATTATCACTCAGCCTAGGCGTACAGGAGCCTGTGTGTCTTTAAAATAACTTACATTACGTAGATCTTTACTCTTCTAGGATGTGACACGCCCTACATTGTTATTCACCGACGTTTCGGGAAAACTTATTGGTCCCATCTGCAAGGGGTTTTGACTGTTTGTCCATTGAAGAGGGGACCGACAGGTTTTCCAAAAAGTCACTAACTACGGAACTACGCTGCATAACATCCCAGAAGATCGAAGATTCCATTCACACCACGGCGGAAGCCTGAAGTCACGTACCATGACAATGGCAGGGGACACCGTCATTAACATCAGCTGGGGGAGAAATCTGCTATGTAAATAAATTACAACGGCCATATTACCCATTCGAACGCCTGGTTGTGAGTGACGTAACAGAGCTTGTAAAAGAAAAGGTAATTCCCAAATTGTATGACCAAATAGAGACTGTTCTTTTTACCGCGGGACCGTACGTCGCGGAGCCGATATCATTGCCGCATAACGACCGTTGACACCGCCCCGCTTGCAGTGCTCGGTCCGGCGATAAAAGAGACTCTGCACAGAAGATATGGATTGGAGAGCCACGACTTACTGTAGCTGAGTTGCTGCGTGCAGTGTGTGAATGGTAAAGGTAAAATTAAATCTCACCCTATAAACTTCCACGAAGGTTCAGAGGGGGAGTAGGCTTATAGCGCTGCTCTTTCTTTAACCTCGGCTCTAGATGGGGTCGGTGTTCAACGCCACGCCCCGGCCGCTTCACCCCCGGGAAAGGGACCTGGTACCCATTGTACGGGAGGCTGTGTGGGCGCCAGGGCCGGTCTGGACGGCTGCAGAAAATCTCGCCCCCACCGGGATTCGATCCCCGGATCCTACAGCCAGTAGCGAGTCGCTATACCGACTGAGCCATGTAGTATGCGGTTGACTACTAGACAGTAGATAAGCGATGGCAAGTGTAAGGCACTTGACGAAGTCGGTAGACGGACGAGGACTTTAATTCTATGCAGACAAATGGGTGGGTTTCTGACGTAATGTGACAGAATGCAAACTCGGTTTTTGCGAAACTCTCGTACCTGACAGAACAGGAACGCCGCGAAACGTACTGCCGTGTAACAAAGGCTGACTGGGAGTACAGAGCACAATACTGTACACATGTATAGGCCTGCGTGTCGGCCCCAGTGGTCGCGCGGTCTAAGGCAAGGGTCTGCGGCCGCTCGCTTGCTGGGGTTGCGGGTTCGAATCCCGCCGGGGGCATGGCTGTTTGTCTTGTACAGTGTTGTGTGTTGTCAGGTAGAGGTCTCTGCGTCGGGCCGATCCCTCGTCCAGAGGAGTCCTACCGACTGTGGTGTGTGTCTGAGTGTGATCGTGAAGCCTCGATAATGAGGAGGCCCTGGCCCACTGGGGGCTGTGGCCCCACTGGGGGCTGTTGGGCCATGTAAGAGAAAATACAAGTGTGTGTGCGTGTGCGTGTGTGCGTGCGTGCGTGCGTGTGTGTGTACGTGTGTGTGTGTGCGTGTGTGTGTGTGTATGTGTGCCCGTATGCAAAACGGGGGTGAAGACGCGAGACAAGCCGGGGCCTTCAACCGCCGTCAGGAAATGCCCCTGAAAACTAAAACCTTACTGCAGTTGGTTTGGCAACTACTGGGAAACGCAGACGACCTGAGAGGTCAGCATCTCTATGCGCGAAAGGCCTATGTAGCTAAATTCTTTCTTCGCCTGCCATCCTCCAACGGTTTTGGTAAGGTTTACGTCAGATGGCCGCTGTTGTTGGCGCTGTCACGGACCGTCTCTGTCCACAAACGGAGGGAGGCCGTGCTGACAGTGACATCTCCCGGCCACAAAACTGATTAGTGGACCAGCTGGCTGTGAGTGTGAGTCCTTACTTTGTAACCAGTGGAAATGACTGAGTTGCGTGGTTTTGGTGCTGCGTAACTTAACTTGTCCGTACGTGACGTCACCTCCAAACAGCTCCCTGAGCGAACGAACGAACTGCCTGCCCCTCTCAAAGATCTCCATTTATTGTTTTTATGCGACTTTAAGCAATTACCTGTAAAGGCAGGATTGATGGTTAATTTTAAAGTGACTTTTTATATGTGCCTTCCATTTGTGTTATGATAACATAAGATGCAAGATTCGTATCGGTCAAAACAACTATATACAGACAACAGAGATTATGTGTCTAAAAGAACGACATGTTTCGGCCTATGATTGGTCATTCTCAAGGTCACAACAATTATAAAAACACAATTAATAAAGGCAGTGTAAAGCAGTAGGTAATCAGACTGCTGCTTGCACGTTGTCTACCTCACTGGGGGTTTTTATAATTGTTGTGGCTTGGAAATCACCTACCCTAAGCCGAAACATGTCGCTCTTTTAGGCACATAGTCTCTTTTGCCTCTGTTTAGGCTAGTTGTTTTGACTGATATAATTTTGTGCTTTACGTTAGTGGTACGTCTTTACGGACGCACTTATTTGCTGAGATTATGTGCCTGTTGTATCGATGGCAGGTCGGAGAACGAGCACTGAGCATTGATGGAATGATACTGACACTGGGAAATCAAGTATTTGGAGAAAACCATCTCTCAGCGCCACTTTGTCCACCACAAATCCAACACGGATCGTCTTGACTTTGACAAAATCCTCCACAGTAAGAAGAATTCGGAAAATATTTGATATTTAGTGCAGTTAGCTTCCGTTTAAGAAGAAATGCATTTTTGCATTTTTTATATCGGACACTGTCGCTAATCAAATCACAGAATGTTCATAATGTTCATACAAAAGTGAAATCTTATTATTTTTAGATTTCCCATATTGCAATATCTGTAGAATTACACAGATCACGTAAGATGTAACATATTACAATACGATATTACACATTACAATACCCACAGATATTGAAATTATACCTAAAAATAATAAGCATGCGTTTTGTTGATTTGAGTGTTGTGAGTTTCATAAGTCTGTCTTTCTAGAGCTGAAGTGCTGACAGCTGTGCTGAGGGGTCAAGCATTCAAGGTCATGGACGCTAGAACGTGTCAAATATTGCACCCTGACCTTGAAGGCAGTCGGCATCTTCGAAACGTCGGTAGCTACTTACCAGCCTACAAGAAATGAAGCCCTAATTCGGAATTTTGGTATACTAAGCCTGAGGGACGCAGCTAGGCAGGATACGCTGCAAAAGACTGTGAGGCGCTGCTATATTGTGTGGTGGCTGCTGCGCCCGAAGGACCATAGCGATATCGAGGTGTCAATACCAGATGCTGCAGCAAGACGCTCGCAAGTCGTGGCGACGCCGGAGGGAACGTCCCCCTCTCACAACACTATTCAGACGTCACATATGCAGTGTAGAGCGCACACAGGCGGACGCACCGCGACCAGTGTTATAACTTCATGGCCCCACCAACGAGAAACGCTAAATTGATTCTCTCTGGTTTATTGTCACAGCACATTTTGCACTTATTTGCAGCTAAAATAGTGACAGCATCGTGCCTTTCTCTCCCACATGCTTTCAATCAATACAATTTTGCCCGTTGTTTATATGGGTGTGAAACTTGGCCTTCCACGTTAAGGGAAGTACACAGGTTCTGGGGTTTGCAAAACGGGCCGCTGATGAAGTTATGTGGGCCTAAATCGGGGCAAGTAAGAGGAGACTGGAAAAACCACGATGAACCGTTTTGTGATATACACTGCTCACCTCACGTTATTCGGGCGATGAATTCAGGGAGGATAAGACGGACGGGGCATGTGGCTCGTATGGGAAAGAACAGGAACAAGCAGATTTTTTGCTGGGGAAACATGAAGCAAAGGGTTACTTGGAAGACTTGGGCGTAAATGGAATGATAATATTTTAAAGGAACTTCAAATAAAACAATGCGGGTAGGAAGTGGTTTAATTTGACTCAATACAGCAGCAAGTAGCGAGCTGTTGTGAAGAGGGTGATGAAACTTAGGCGTGCGTAAAGTGTGGCGAAATTCTTAAGGACGTGGAAAACCATCAGCTTCGCAAGAAGAAATCTGCTCCATGGATTACGTGACCCTTGAAGTTAGGACCGATAGGTTATCCCGAAACGTCGGTAACCAACTACCAATCTACGCTGCGTAACACCTCAGAAGAGTGAAGATCTCATCTACACGGCGGGGGAAGCCTGAAGTGACGCATATTTCACTCAGTATTAAAGAACAGACACCTGTCGCACAGTAGCCTAACTGCCAGACAGTAACGAAAGCTGTAAACAACGCCGCCTCCCGCCCACCTACGTGCACATACCCTCATATAGCCCTGCTCGTGTTCACGTGAGAGTGCTTCTGTCCGGCTAATTACATAATTAATGAAACTGATTCAATTCGTTATAATTCTCTTAGTGTGTTCTCACCTGAGAGCCTCTTTCAGGGACGCACCCAAAAGGGGGCTGCCGGGCTGTAGCTGCCTCCAGCCGCCATAAAGCGACGTTTAAACACACAGATTTCGTAGATACTGCGATGTCAAAAGTTTTACGCTATTTACCCTTCAGCCGTAATCAGCCACTGAAATCGGCTGATGACCAGTACATTAGAATTTTGAAAAATAAATTAAGAAAATTAAAAAAACAGGAAGACAGGACACTGTGACTGAGTCACGGAACATGTAGTTATATTCGTATGTATATAAATGCAGTTGCAGACAGCGTTATGTTGTGCTTACAGCGTGATTTTTATAATATAAATTTTAAAATCAAATATAAGTTACATACAGCCTTAGGGTCAGCCCCCCCCCCCCCGCCCCCGAGTGAAAAATTCCGGGTGCTGGCCTTGTCCCTTTTGAACATGAAATAACAAGGCCGGCAACATGAACATCATAACGTGCAAGTACGGCCGACAATTTTGCTTTGTGTAGCTGGCTTTCAACACAGTGTGGTGAATTAAACAATTTCATTTTACTACAAACTAGCACATAAAACCATAAAATAGGCCTACCATGGCTCAGGCGGTTAGCCGCCGACCTCCCACCGCGGAAGCCCGGGTTCGATCCCGGGTCAGTCCATGTGGAATTTGTGGTGGACAAAGTGGCACTGGGACAGGTTTTTCTCCGAGTACTTCGGTTCTCCCCTGTCAATTTCATTCCACCGTGCTCCATTACTAGGAAAAGGACAACAATAATCATCATCTTCGTCTTCATTACAGGGTTGCACAATAAGCCTCAAGGCTGCAGTGCGTCCGTAGCGTCTGCTGCGGGACCCTTCACCACTAAAAAAACCATAAAACTGTAGACAGCGTCTTTCCCGCACTGTCGCGAATCCAGTGCCTGTTTGCCTACAGACATTATTTCTTCAAACCCTGTGTCACTTGCCACGCCACTTGCTGATCGCACTGCCTTTGGCACCAGCCTGCCACGTACCCGTATCTGCGCAACGCTACACGAATGTGACGGAACGCGTCCTTACAACGAACCACGCCTCAAACCGCAGAAGATTTAAAACATAATCTAGCAGATTTAGCTTGCCTTTCACAGGACGGGTTTATGGGGTCATCATACATGTGTGTGCGTGCGTGCGTGCGTGCGTGGCGCCTACTCTCCGGGATTATACGAAAGGAATTGCGGAATTTCATCGTACGTGATACAAGTATCTTAAATTGTACGGGTACTTTTGCTTAATATCGTGTACGGTGGGGGGTGGGGGGAGGAACTGCGAAATTATGAGTTGAGAAGGAGACTCGCGCCACTTAATGTAGGCTCATGACAGTTTATTAATATTATTATTCGGGTAATCAAATCGAGAAGAATGAGATGGTCGGGGCATGTAGCACGTATGGGGGAAAAGAGAGGTGCATACAGGATTTTGGTGGGGAGACCTGAGGGAAGGCGACCACTTGGAAGACCCAGGCGCAGATGGGAGGATAATATTAAAATGGATCTTCAAGCAGTAGGATGGGGCATGGACTGGATTAAGCTGGCTCAAGATAGGGACAGGTGGCGGGCTGTTGTGAATGCGGTAACGAAACTTCGGGTTCCATAAAATGCAGGGAATTTCTTGACTAGCTGACAGTGGTAGCTTCTCAAGAAGGCCTATGCTCCATGGAGTTAGTTAGTTAGTTAGTTAGTTAGTTAGTTAGTTAGTTAGTTAGTTAGTTAGTTAGTTACACTTTGTGTGGTAATGTTAACAAATATGGAAAATGTTGGCCAGTTATCAGTCGTTCAAGAAACATTGAAATTTCTTTCTTGAAGATGGGACCGACACGTTGTCTCGAAACGTCGGTAAAGGATTACCACTGGAAGCTGCGTAGTATCGCAGAACAGTGCAGATTTCAAGAAATATCGAAAGTCCGTCTGTCTGAACTTCCGCACACCTCCTGTCAGTACCTACTTTACTTAGTGCTTCCCACTTCTACCTACCTGTTCACAGCAGGTGTTCAGGTTATTTTCACTTGATCACACTCAGACACACACCACAGTCGGTAGGACTCCTCTGGACGAGGGATCGGCCCGTCGCAGAGACCTCTACCTGACAACACAAACACTGTACAAGAGACAAAAAAATCCATGCCCCCGGTGGGATTCGAACCCACGATCCCAGCAAGCGCTCGGCCGCAGACCCACGCCTTAGACTGCGCGGCCACTGGGATTGACCTTCTGTCAGTAACATAGCCCAATTTCGACCAAATTTGATACAAGCCTGTCCCAAAAGTTAGAAGAGTTCTCACGTTAATAAGTTGTCACCCTACAGGCCTGCAAACTTCTGTATCTTCTTATACATATTTACATTTTATTGCGACGAATTGTGTGCGTTCCAACAGGAGCAGACTCTTTTATCAGGTTGTGGTTGGAGAAGAGTGTCCTACCCCTAGCATACGGATTCCTTTGGTTATATTGAATAAACATCGAGATGAGCCGAAAAGGGGCGGTCAACGTTTTGAAAACGTTTTGTATTCAAGAAAATAGCACATTACGAAACATTACGCAGGTTTGCAAATTTGAGGGGTTCTTTGGAAGGCTTTTGACGTGCGAAATGAACATGAGGTGGGGAAGTTGCACTGTGAGGAGTCCTTGGAGGTCACGGTCAGTGCCGGCAGGTGCATGAGAATCAGCGAAAGCAGGTTACATTCGGCGGGGCTGCAGGAGGTCAGATGGGGTAACGGTGGCTGTGCACCGGCAGAAAATTGTTGTGTGACACCGTGACCAAAGTAAGGTCAGATGTAGCCTGCTTCTGCAGTGCCTGTGTCGCTGTGTGTAAGGCAGAGACACCTAGAGCACGGGACTTTACTGGAGGGGGCGCACTCCAGGAACAGTCGGGTGCACGGTCCCTGCTGACGGCCTTGGAGTCTGACATTGTCCGACGAAGTCCTCAAGAATGAGTGCGAATCTTTACAAGAGCTGTGGCTCTGTGGAATTCATTCCCTCACTTCAGTTTCGAATTACAAATTTGTGAATGGTCATTTATTTTCAGGTAATCAGCAAGAAAGAATGGAATTTTTGCATTTGCCTATTTTTAAAAATGTGGCAAATCTTTTGGTGGTGCAGTTAAACCTCACAACGGCATATTTACGTAACACGATAAACACGTCAGTATTTTATAAAGTAAAACGTATTTACATTTCAGTACTTTTTATGACGCTACTTATGTGAATTAAAGAACAATATGAGGCGAAAGAATTCTAAAATAATTAAGGCCCCATGGATGTACATAAAGACACACGATCAGAGGGAAATAAGCAGAAGGAACGATCACAAGAGTGACTGAGTGTGTTTGCACAGCGTAACATGTAGCCGCGGTAGCAAGACAGGGAGTAACCTGAGAAGAACAATGCCTGACAATCTGCTGCTGGAAAGTCAACTTTGAAAAAGGGAATAAACAGAACTGTGAGCAGGAAAAGCCATGACTTGTTGAAAGGAAAGTAGAAAACAGCAAATTGGATAGACGGTGTGAAGGGTGAAGGGGCTGAATTCCAACCAAGCTTTGTGTCACAGTATAACGTTACGCGCCACGTGTGTCTTCCTAAGTACAAAAGGCAAATATCAGGCGAAATTAGCGTACCGAACATATAGGTTACATAGTACGTTACATGTTATGTAATACATATAATGCAGACCTATTTGTTATGTAACTGCACCACTAAATTTTATGCTATGCAATAACACAACGTGGCGCTTAGTTGTGACTGACGGCGTTCGCACTTCGCTTTGTATATCTTCGTCACGACGGGATGCCTATCCTGCACAGGCCTTACAGGACGCCGTCTGTGAGGAGACGTATTTTAATTGTGCAACTGCAACAAAATTAAGCACCTGTTTTGTGGCGACAAACCGGGGACGAAGCATTCTGAATGCTTCATGTGGCGTCACGAACTTTGCTTTGCTGGACTGGCAGTAAAAACAGGGAATGCGTGACACTTGCACTGACTGTGTGAGTGAGTAAGGGTTCAGGACGGCACTGCTGTTTGCACTCTGTGTAATTTAATGAAGCAAACATTCATCACTCAAGTGTTATGAAGACTAGGAAGAATTTATGGTTCCCGTTTGCGAATTATTTCTGCGCATTTTCTGCTAACGTGTTCCGCGTCTTCGACACGATTGCAGTCGCAATGTGTGAAGCTAGGGAGTTCTGTGATTGAACTGCACGATATTCACATGTCTAGCCACACGGAATCACCGCTGAACATAAAGCTGACACAAGGTCTTATTCTGCGTGGCTGCGCCTTGTTCTGCTTGACCAGAATTACCTCAGAGTAAGTTGGATAGACAAGGCACACAGGTAGGTGAGAGGCTACGTGGTGGGTAGGGTGTGGTGTATGGAGGGAGGCAGAAGGCAGGCGGGCAGCAGGCAGGCAGGCAGGCATGCAGGTAGGTAGGTGGATGGACGGACGGACGGACGGACAGATAGACAGACAGATAGATAGATAGATAGATAGATAGACAGATAGATAGATAGATAGATAGATAGATAGATAGATAGATAGATAGATAGATAGATAGATAGATAGGCAGGCAGGCAGGCAGGCAGGCAGGCAGGCAGGCAGGCAGGCAGGCAGGCAGGCAGGCAGGCAGGCAGGCAGGCAGGCAGAGTTAAGCAGTTGCTGCCAGGAATGGCAAATGCACGTCAGTACTCCAGTAACATTCTGGTGAATATGTAGACGCACACAACACGTGGGAGCACACGTGTGGTTATACCGACGACAGAAACAAGAAAAGTCGCTGTTCATATGCAAGACTACACGGCGTCATATGCAAGAGGGCCGCTATCTCTGCCGACGTTACAGACGCCGGAGTGCCCAAAGCACCACAGTTTTACACACCACAAGCCAGACGCAGGGTGCTAGGCTGCAAAGTACTATAGGCAGGTGCACAGGTCTACAAATGCGCGGAGGTTCTCCGTAATACGTAAACCGTAGACGGAAATGAAAGTTGAGGGCCCTCATCTGGAGCCCAATGGGTGGTTAGAAGTTAGATTGTTAGAAGTGGGACGGCAGAGCAAAGCACTTTCAGTACACAGCCTATGGTGGTAAAAAGGCGGCGTGGGGAGGAAGAATGCAAGATTCGCTGGAATGGAAAGGGGAAATGTCGAAGAAGGACGATTTATTTTCGAAGTTTATCATCTTCATGAATTTCAGATTTATCCGCGATGTATTAAGCTGTGACCGGCCGTACGTGGATACACTAGTGATAAATAACTTGGGTTACTTGCAACTTTGCAGCAAAATAATGAACAGATATCAGCAGTAGATATACTTAAATAAAAGTAAAGGTGACATGCACAAGGTATGAAGGTGTGCGGGGTAATGGATGCATAGCTCCAGTCATTCATGGACACCAGTGGACACCTTGACCCCCAAGCCCCTCTGTCCCTCGGGAAAGAGCCGTTGCTATCCATTGAAGAGGACTCTGGGTGGGGCCAGTGACGGCGCTGGACGCTGTAGAGAGTAAGAGAACGTTGTGTTCTTGCTGGAGCTCTAACCGCGTGTCCTCGGTTGTCCGTCTCAACGTAGTCACTATAGTGACTGAGCTATCCGTAGTGTTACGTCAACACGAAGCTGGAATATTACCCGCGGTCTTGTGTTCGTATGAAATATCGCCTGTCACTCAAAGGGGGACACAGACTTTGCAGGAGTCTGCGAACACAGTGATGACGTGTAGCGACGCAAACATGGACGCAGTGACGCAACTCTGAGCTTCACAGATTTTGTGACTGGCGCATTACAGTCAGTGCGACAAAATAAGAAAAGAGACCAGAATGATATGGCGTTTGTGTGGGCATACGGCCTGCAAACTCCTTCATTGGTGGGAAAAAAGTTGATTGTATATAAAGGTGGAGCAGTCCCGTTACAGGCCTGGACAGTCCCTGAGGGTTCCAGGAGGTTAAGGCTCCCAGAGTTGTAGACAACCGGCACCGGCCGCTTTTACCCCCCAGGAAATATTCCTGGTAGTCATTTCCGTTAGAAGCTGAGTCGACCCCCAGGGCCACAGTGCGGCCGGAAGGATTATGTCAATGAGAAATACCAGTAACACCATCGGGAATCGAACCCGCGACCTTCCGGCTTGTAGCACAGTGCCTCAACCAACTGCGCCACCGCGTGCCACTGTATATAACGGTGTAGGCTGATTCAGTTGCGTGTGTACTCGTCCTCCAGCGCCCTCTTTACTAACCCATGCTATGCGGGAAGTATCTTGCTTGTAGAGCCTACAGCACCTGCCCTGACAAAGTTCAGCAACAACAAACGTAACTTGTGCAGTCAGAAAGTGGCTTTTTCTCCACATAAGACATAATTACAACCGCGTCGCTAGCAGCACGACATAGTGGCCATTCCTCCTCAGTCGACGTAACGCCTGATTTAAACCCCGGCGTTTCCGCCACACAGCTTGCAAAGTTAAGCTTCACTGTCAAAACATGAGTACAGCTTTTGCCTTGACATCCTGAATGGGAGTGCCTTTTTCCAATATTTATTTCAGAGAAGATACTGGCAGTATTTACAGTATACGAAGAAAAATTACAAAATTGTTCCTATAACCAACTGAGCTGTCGGTAGGTGAAACAAACGTTAAACGTAGGGATATAAATATAAATAACGTTAGCGGGAAAAGACGAACAAACACATGCCTGACGGTGAGTTGGGTAAAGCAGGATGCGTGTTCGGGTCTTTATGCTTCTAGGCTGCCTTACCGCCGGGCGAAGAATGTGGAGAGAACGTGCGGGTCCGTCAACGGCAGGAGACCAACCTGCTCCAGACATCAGGGACACAAATTGCAGTGGTGCAGTCGAGGCACAGTCAACATGATTCTTATTGTTATTTACTGACATCGGTAATGAATAAGTGCTGCAAATTCGTTCAGTTCATGTGGGTACACGTGAAGTATGATGAATCGCAAAATTCTAAATTCCCAAGGAAGTTATGCAGTTTTTTTTAAATAAAACCAGCTACTGCACAATTACATTTGGAGAGAATACAAATCTATTGTGCAGCAGCTGGTTTTATTTAAATAACTGCATAATAGTTAGCTGCACGGAAAATGTACAATATCGAATCCCAAGGAAGTGTCTGCACAACCAGAGTGCGTTAAAGCCCTGTTTAAGTTTCGTCACGTTCTGGTATATAAAGTAAACCGTAGCAATGCTTTATAAATGGGATATAAAAGGAGTTACCGAGTTTTTGACCTGTCAGTAATTGTCCGTGTGATGAGGCGACGCCAAGTTAAGATCGAGGGAGTGCATACGAAAGACCCTTCGAGTGTTCGGCAGTGGAGCGATCCGGTCTGCGAGGAACTAAGAGCTGATATTAAAAGTTACCAGAAAGTCCAATAGATCCTCTCTAAACAGTTAAACAAAAACCCCGACAAATCCTCGAGTGTCACAGGTAGAGGTAAAGGTGTAACTGACCCTAGAACACGCCTCGAAGGCCGGTGCTGGAGCAGAAGTAATTACAGTTGTACTCTTTCTTTTACCTGGAAGGTGGGTGGTCAAATCCACGCCCTGGCCACTTTACTCCTGGGAATGAGACGCGGTACCCACTGCACAGGAGGCTGGGTGGGCCCCCAGACCCCGTCTAGGCGGGCGTGGATAATCTCGCCCCCACCGCGATTCGATCCCCGGACCGTCCAGCCTGTAGCGAGTCGCTATACCGACTGAGCTATCGCGATCCACAAGAGAGTTATACAAATCGGAATAATATAGGCAGCCGCAATTCAAGCATAACTCGTAGTGTAAGACAGGCGTCTAGGAACCCGGCGCCGACCGACCACATAATGGTGTGATGTTTTTGTCAGTATCAGCTGCAGCATCGTGAAAACACTGAAGCAATGAGCACCGGGTGTGCAGGCACGTAGCACTTAGGTCGAGATTAAATATGGAGACAGGAATTTGCTTTCACTTCCTTGAAACTGGCAGATATGAAGTCGAAACGCATGTGCAGGAAAGTTCAAATGAATTTTGAACTAACTGCTTTTGAGAAGCATAAAGAAATGAATCAGTGTCTGGTACACGTGTGGTGCCTGACATTAGCACGTTGAGAAGCTGAGGTTTGTGTGTTGTTCTGATCCGAAGTACACAGACACAGGATTCTCAGTTTAGTGAGAAGTTTGTTTGTTTACACATTCGGCAAGTGTAGATGTTCGTAGCACCGAAGGAGGTAAATTGTCAAATTGCGAAGTTACAACCCATATCAATTCGAGGCTGCTTCGTGCAGTAATGCTAAAGATATCACGCAACCTCTTGTTCTGCATCCCATCAGCGTTCGTTCTCATACGACCCACGACAATATCGCCTTCAGTGTTCCAAGTAGTTTCCCCTTTGCTCGCAGGAAGTTTCCCTGCCGCAGTTTACACATTAGTCAGTACCTCCCTGCGGACGGTTTAGCCTCCATCCAAGGCAATTTCACTTGGGAGTTGCTGTGAGAAAGTGAGACACGCACACTGGGTTGCCTAGAAACGTTCTGGTTTTAACTGTCAGTATTATTCCAAAAATTTTTGATAGTCACGTAGGATATTTATCTGTTACAGACGATATATAAGTTTAGGAATTGCCAGCTATGTTTTAAATAAAACATTTAGAAAGACTAGGCTAGAGTCATGGTAAATAAGTTGTACAATTTTAAAGTTAGAAACCCCGTAATGTTTGGTATAATTACGTGGGTATAAGCAGTCAACGCGTCTTTATTTGTAGCATTTATTGCAAAATATTTCGACCCTAATGGATCATCATTAAAACACATAAAATTCTATACACTACTTTGCTAAAGGGGGCCGCGGTGGCACAGTTGGTTGAGGCACTGCGCTACAAACCGGAAGGTCGCGGGTTCGATTCCCGATGGTGCCATTGGAATTTTTCATTGACATAATCCTTCCAGCCGCACTATGGCCCTCTAACGGAAATGAGTACCAGGAATATTTCATGGGGGGTAAAGGCGGCCGGTGCGTAGGGTTGACAACCTTACCACCTTCACGTGCCGATTGTCTAGAAATCTGGGAGCCTCGACCTCCTGGAACCCTCTGGGCCTGTCCAGGCGTGTAATGGGACTGCTTTACCTTTTTACTTTGCTGAAGTGATATTTCAGTTTAACAAAGCAACTCTATAGCCTCTTATGTGTTTTAGTAAGTATTTAGCCTGACGATGACACTTTGGTGTCGAAACATGTTGTAACAAATACTGCAAGTAAAGTGGTATTAACATTTCATACCCATTTTTCCAGACTGTACGGCCTGCCGCTAGAGCACTGGTTCTTAAACGTTGCTGTGCCATGGACTCCTTTGACAGCTTGGCGAAACCTGCAGACCCCTTCTCAGTAAACTCTATTTAAATGCATAAAATAAGATACACACATATAGAGTCTACAATTTATATTGTAGATTGTATTACAAAGGAAACGAATTGTGCTCAAATACAGACTTCAAACATTAAAATAACGAATATACGATATGACAATATGTGGGCTTCTTTATTCGTTCCGTTTCGCAGTCCTTCCCTCTTCTACGTACTTGTTCACAGCAGGTGTCGAGGTTGTTTATTTTCACTTGATCACACTCAGACACACACCACAGTCGGTAGGACTCCTCTGGACGAGGGATCGGCCCGTCGCAGAGACCTCTACCTGACAACACAAACACTGTACAAGAGACACACATCCATGCCCCCGGTGGGATTCGAACCCACGATTCCAGAAAGCGCTCGGCCGCAGACCCACGCCTTAGACCGCGCGGTAACTGGGATCGGCGGCTTCTTTTTTCATCCATTAACATTTAATAGATCAGGAAGTGCACGGACTGCCTGAAATATGTCCACGGACCCGGGGTCCGTGGATCACAGGTTAAGAACCAGTGCTGTAGAGGAAGCGAACACAGAGGAGACCAAACACAGTTGGTATATTTTCGCTAGTGAGTGGTGTTAATAGCCCATCCCAGTGGCCGCACGGTCTAAGGCGTAGGTCTGCGGCCGAGCGCTTGTTGGGGTCGCGGTTTCGAATCCCACCGGGGCATGGATGTTTGTCTCTTGTACAGTGTTTGTATTGTCAGATAGAGATCTCTGCGACGGGCCCATCCCTCGTCCAGAGGAGTCCCACCGACTGTCGTGGGTGTCTGAGTGTGATCAAGTGAAAATAAAAACCCTCTACACCTGCTGTGAACAAGTAGGCAGAAGAGGGAAGGAATGCGAGCAGTCTTAATGTCCCGAATAACTCACGCTGGTCACGTTTCTGGCGTTATATGGCTCCTCCATGATAAAACTGTTTCTAACCCAGTTCAGTTAACTGTATTTCTGTTTGAAGACACCAGTGCTTTACAGTCATTACGAGAATTCCGAGGTTGGGATAGACGCAGTGGCAGGCATCCTCTCACCCCTATATTGTTAAGTTTTTAATTAAGCCGGTGACGTGGAGCGTGAATTCTTCATAATCTCGTTTTGGGGAACTTTTGGCTACTGAAAGCAAACGTCAGGGCCAGCAACTGAAGTCACAAGGCATCACGCCAATCACAGCTACATAACAAGACTAAATGTGTTTTAAAAATAATTCCAAGAAGAATTAAAATTTTGAAAACTTTTGTCCCTGTGTAACAATTATAAAACTCGGTATATGGAACTTTACACAACTTTATAATTACATAAGACTGCGTAGAAGAATTACAATCGTGACATTTTAATTTTGCAAACTGAGATGTAAATAAATACAAGCGGAAATACGTTAACCCTTCAAAGCCCAGCGCTTACTTCATGTGAAATCTGGTGTAAGACCTAAAAATTTCACCCACACAGTGTGTATTTATGTGTTTTGTGTGGATCTCAGAACAAACAGCGATTATTTCCCTATACAACATTAACTGGCTGGTTTTTATAACCGAGACGGAATGTGTTTACTGCGCGGTACGGACTTTATGTACCGCCAGGTTTAACAGTCACAAATTCTACGTTCTGCCCACACAGTGTATTTATGTGTTTTGTGTGGATCTCAGAACAAACAGCGATTATTTCCCTATACAGCATTAACTGACTGGTTTTTATAACCGAGACGGAGGGTGTTTACTGCGCGGTAGGAAATAAATTTAAACGCAATTTAGGTTAATTTTGCACTCAAAAGTTTAAGTTACGATTCCTATAGAAAATGAAGTTTGGAATTGAGACTAAATTCATGGCTGCCGTGAATACATTCACGACAGCCATGGGGTTTAAAATGCAGACAGCAGTACTGCAAGAGAAAGCAAGGAATTTTCGAATAATTAAAATAAAAGTAAGCAGTTGTTAACCAAGAGTCAGGGCTGGAGAAACAAATGGATTCCACATCAACAGACTGGAAATAATAGGGTTTTACTAACAAGACAGGTGACGTGCATATAAACGTAACGTTGAGTCGTGGTCACGTTTAACCATTTTTACCGTAGAAAAATATTACATACTTGTACTCTTGTGTGTCTGTAGCCTTAGTTATCCAGCATGCAAAGCGCATGCGCCGTATTATATTGCCATCTGTGGCCTGTCTGGCTGTACCATATTTTTCCAGATTATCTCATAAACGGCATGATTTCTGAAAACATTTTTTTGAATATAAAACTTGTGTTTTGATTTTCTTTAAACTTTTGTCTGCAAAATTTCTAATTCCAAGAAGAACTCAGCGAGATATTGCCACAAATGTACACAGGTCTTCATGTAAAGTACCCGTTGTTCTTGTCATATTTTAAGGAATCTTTTATTTTCTCGACAGATTTTTCGAAAAATCCTCAAATATAAAACTGAGCTTTCGCTCTACACTTCTTTTTTGGGATGGTATTGCTACTGCGTCCTGAATCACACTTACCAACTTCGCACACAGTCGCTCTTCAGAGGACGGATTATTTTGTCACCAGAGCACAAAACAGTTTGAAGTCAGTTCGCTACGTCACACTACTGCGGCCTTATAACGCAAAACAGCTCAGTTCTTCGGCACGACATCTGTCCCTTGGAAGACAGGTGGGACCATACCCTGCTTAGTAGCAGACAGCCTTCCTCCGTCCAATTACAGCTCAGTGAAGATGGGGCAGCGCAAGTACAATGAAAATGGATGTTTTTTTTTAAAACAGATATCATATTGGAACGCAAAACGTGAAAGAATGATTTCGTCAATTAAATTATTACTTACTGTAAATACGATATGTTTCGACCCAACAGGTCATTATCATATCAGTATTATGCAATATACGACTGAAAGGTAATGCGCATTTGTTTTCATGGAAGAGGTTTCTTCGCTACGCAACTGTTCTGTTACTAAGGCCGGTAGTGCAGTGTGAATGTTACTCACTTAACACGGGCTGAAACTGTAACACATTTCTAGCAGTTTTACTCATTAAAATACCATTTATTTGCTCAAAGAAGTTCTAATTCTGCGTGATTTAAAAATAACAAATACAATACTTTACATCAATCTCATCATATCAAGAATTAGATTAATTTCTTTTATATATTTATAATACTTCTGGAAGCACAAGACGTGGGCCTGTTACCTTACATACACGTTGTTATTCTGTCGTTTTCTTTACAACAACATCGTCCTCTGGTTATTGGATCGACTTATATAGGATACGCAGGAACGGTTCCGCGGCGGAAATTTAAGGCTTCCCTTCAGAATACAATAAAACAACAGAACAAGCTATTGCGTTACAGAAGATGTACGTAATAGAGAAAGCTACATCTTGGTCCGGTCTTCTTCAAGAACTTCGCGCTGACGTCATCAGTATAATGAAAATAATAGAAAAATACGTATAAGTAGAACGTGGCCCACGTCATACACTTTAGGAAGCGACATACAGATACAGAGGAGGCTTACCAAGTTTTGATGTAATAAAATCTTATAAAAAGACTTTATTTACTGTTATACAATGTATGTATTATTTATTTATTAACAGGAAACATGTGTTTATAGACCCTTGACATCTCCTTTTAACGTGCGTACCGTCGTTACGAGACCAGTGTAAGCAGCTGTGGAGAGGACGTGGTACCCCCGCAGGACGATCTGTGTGCGGACACAGAACTATGCCGGCCAGAACTGGCACAGCAGTGTCTGATGGACATGGGGGTCTATACTGGGAGTGCTGAGGCTGTAAAATGCGGGTTGCTTAGATGCTAAGAGAAAGGGACACATGGTGCTACTGAAGACAGGGAGTTGGTGATAAATGGCAGAATTGACCAGTTAAACTGTTTGCTGGAGAAGGAAACAAAGGGCGGCGTGGACACCCCTGTACAGCGAAGATGGGATCGACTTGAGGAAGTCGGTTAGCAAAATTCGGTATGTGGACGTCAGTGGCGCAAAAGTGAGGAGAAGAAAGGAAACCAGAAGGGCAGCAGCAGCAGCAGCGGCTACAGGAACAAGGAAAACAAAAGCAGCAGCAACAAGAACAAAGAACAAGAACAGCAACAAAAACAAGAAAAGCAGCAACAACAAGAACAAAGAACAAGAATAACAGCAACAAAAACAAGAAAAACAGCAACAACAAGAACAAAGAACAAGAATAACAGCAACAAAAACAAGAAAAACAGCAGCAGCAAGAAGAAGAAGAAGAAGAAGAAGAAGAAAGACAACAAAGCAGCTGCAACAAGAACACAGAACAAGAACAGCAACAAAAACAAGAAAAGCAGCAACAACAAGAACAACAACAAGAACATAAGAGCAGCAGTAGCAGCAGCAGCAGGAACAAGAAGAGCAGCCAGCAGCAACAAAAAAAACATGAACAAGAACAACCATAAAAATACCATCACCATCACCATCACCAACAAACATCACTAGACAAGGTGGTGAGGGCTGAGGGGACGTACGGGTACAAGGTGATTCAGAATATTCCATCAACTGCTTTAACAGGGTGCCGCCTACTAGGCATACAAACGTGTGAAGGCAGACTAAAGGAGAGGAGGAATGGAGGACGTCAAAGTAGAGACACGAGCGACCCATGGTCCAGGAATTTATGGTAGCTTAGGGAAGTTTTTCGAAAGAAGTAGGGTAGTGAAGTGGAGAATTGCTAGAAGATCAGGACACTGGTTAAAAAAAAAGTTAGCTGAAATTTTTTTTTATATTCATCATCCCCGTTGGCTGTTGTTAATATATGTATAAATAGACACAGTCAGACAGCCAAACAATATTTATTTCATTAAAGATTAAAAGTTAAAAGTTTTAATGCTTTAAGTTTTAATCTTTAATGAAGTAAATATTGTTTGGCTGTCTGTGTCTATTTATACATAAGTTAGCTGAAACCTTACTGGACTCCAGACGGTAAGGAAGAAGAAAATGACACTGCTGCGGGGGGTCAGTTCCGGTAACCAAAGGGACTGTCTGGAATACAATCGTGCCCCAAAGCGAACAGTGGTAGAAATTAAGTTGTATGAAGCAGCTAGATATGAGGGAGGAATGGGTACGTGAGAGGGTTCTGTACGCACTTGATGTGGCTCACAGTGCAGGTGAAGGAGGACGCTGTTATGTTAACTGTGCTGTATGCAGATACAGCTCAGCATGAAGACAGGTGTGTGCAAGTGTTGCGGCTACAGCTGCTGATCAAAGGAGAAATGTAAAGTGTATTGAGCTCTGAAAAATGCACTGTGTATTCGGCTAGCTGAAGAGGAAATTTTTCAAGGCTAGCAACAGAGGTATTGTGTGGTGATGGGTTTATGGACTTTATCTGTCGTCCTCAGGTGAATGGAGGGAGAGAAGAGAAGAACACCTACTCTGTTGGGCCCCTTAGACAGAGTAGGTGTTCTTCTCTTCTCCCCTTCCATTCACCTGAGGACGGAAGCAGAGCCAGCTTCCGAAACGTTGTGATTTTAATTTTTTAATATTTTTAATAATTTATTCTTCCGACGATGGATAAAGTCCATAAACCCATCACCACACAATATTATACAGCATTGTCAAAACCTTTTAGAATTTATCTAACAAAAGAGAATTCAAGAGAAAGCATAAGAGCTAAGAGATACAGAAAAGGGAAGAATAAATTGTTTATGTGATAACATTTGAAAAGTTATTTGGTTCACAAGGCTTGGAGGAATATTTGTTAATACAGGGCGTACGGGTGTTATATTGTGACACAGATAGTACGAAAGCATTGCGTCTAGAACTAGACATTAAGGTGTGCTAACTACAGAATCCGGCGTTAAGCGCAGGCAGACTGCTGCAACATTAATCAACTAATAATACATATCTCGTTTGATTTGTGACGTTTTAAGTAAAAACAAGATTTAATATTATTTAAACTAATTTCCGGAAAATAAGATTGACAACATAACGTGTCTGTATATGCCAGAAATACTGTAAGGAAACCTTAAGAGTTGGCATCATGTGGCGGAACATCGCAAATCAAAATTCAGACATGACAGTGTGTAAGTGTCAGTGATACAGCTTCTGTTTAGTGAGTGGCAAATTATGTGACAAAATTTACGAACACTCAGTTCTCTTTCAAAAGGAACCTTTTCAGTGTAATTGGATCATACTTTTTTAAAAGGCAGGTACAACGTGGGTAAAAAAGCCAAGTTTTATAAGCAGGGATGTCGGTACAATCCCTGCGTTAAGTATGAGGGGGCATGACTGCGTTTTGGCACTGCCCAGCAGAGGATCCCCCTTCATGCAGCCAAAATCTAACTGTGAACATGCAACTAACTTTACAGCTTAAGTTATTTACATTTCCTGTCTCTTATTGATACCACTACACACATCTGTTTTAATTTCTTGCTGTAAACGGATTGCTCCTACACTTCTAAATCATTTATAAAATGTTAAATCTTGCAAGTTTTTGGGATATGGCAGCATATAAATTGGTGATAAGTAACAGACATTTAGGAGAAGCCTGCCTCCATTTTTAGAGTAGTCAAAACTGGCCTGAAGATGGAAAAGTCACGCTCTTCCGAAACGTCAGTATCTATTAACAGATTATACCTTCTGTATCCCAGAATACTTAGTTTTGATCAACGCCTCTATGAAAGCACTAACTCCGACATTCTTAAAACGTGTGTTGTTTAAATTCTTCACATTGGATGTGTTGACAGAGCTGTGTTGTTTAAATTCTTCACATTGGATGTGTTGACAGAGCTGTGTCGTTTAAATTCTTCACATTGGATGTGTTGACAGAGCTGTGTTGTTTAAATTCTTCACATTGGATGTGTTGGCAGAGCTGTGTTGTTTAAATTCTTCACACTGGATGTGTTGACAGAGCTGTGTTTTTCAAATTCTTCATATCGGATATGTTGAGACAGTTGCACTCTGAGAGGGTCGTGCTAGTAGTGGGCGGACGCTGTTGGCGGCTTGATTCTTGGTTGTTCGAAGACGCTGTATCAACTGCAGTGCTTGATCAGTAGTTACATTCTGCGCTACAGTTGTTCGGTGGATACCTTGCGCCTAAAAAGAGACACGAAAACATAAATACTTCCGACAGTTAATGGAAAATTTGAGCATGTATTCACTACTATACACAGGTATCTGTGTGGCACCTGAATGACATTTAATTACTGGTTTTCATTAATATAATTTAGCATTAATATTAAAATATTCCTAAAAATCTGCATAAAGCCTTCGTCGCTTTAACTGTAACGTTAATGTTAACACGTGGTAAAGTTTTATTTCAGTGACGCAGTAGGAACACACTTGCTGATCAGATTTACAGAATTGCTGTTACTCACTATCAAATTCTGCTAACTCCAGCAGGCGCACTGTAATTGTGTCTCAGCCGCCAGTCCTGCAATATTCAGGTTTCAATCTTCGTCTAAAGTGTGTGATAGACTGAAAAGTGATATATTTATCCAAAAGTTAAAAATTCTTCAGAGTTGTCATTAACCTAGGGTCCTCGTTTTCTAATACAGGCTGCAGCTGGCCCACAATTTCGTTAAAAATATCCTGGTATCCCCCACCCAGCAAACCTGTAAATTTTGAAACGCGAGAATTTGAAGGAAATGGAAGAGCTGCAGCTTGTCTTGGCTGAAAGTTAAAAAAAATATATATATATTGATGCATAGAAAGCGAAGTTTCTCCCTGTTCCAGCGTATTCCTTGCCTCCAGTGCAGACAGGTGTTGGAGATTTGGAACAGTTCAGGAAAACGCATTAGAATACCTGAAAAGGAAAATGAAATTAGTGACAACTGAGGACATTTATAGTAATTTTTCGATATCTTCAGAAAGTCCTCATTTTCTAATACAAGCTGCAACTGATCCAACATTTCCTAACAAGTGTCCTGGTACCCTCCACCCAGCAGGCCTATAAATTTTGAAACGCGAGAATTTGAACGTAATGGAAGAGCTGCAGCTTGTTTTGGGCAAAAGAGAAAAAATATTGACGCATAGAAAGCAAGGTTTTTTCATCTTCCAGCAATTTTCTTGCCCCCAGTACATGCAGGTAGTGAGGATCTCAAACAATTCAGGAAAACAAAGTTAGTAAAAACTGAGGACTTTGATAATAATTTTTCGATACTTTCAGAAAGTCCTCATTTTCTAATACAAGCTGCAACTGATCCTGAACATCCTAACAGGTGGCCTGGTTACCCCCTCTCCCTGCAGATATGGAGATACACAAAGCACAAGATAAATTACAAATGTAAAGGAAGAGCTCCAGCATGTCAATCCAAACGCATGTCTTAAATATATAATGGTGCACTGAAAATGCACCAAATTACTTGATTGATAAGAAAAGCATAATTTGTTTCCATTTTTCAGGCATGGCTTTCTAAAGAAGCCAATGCATATTGGCACTGTTGGCTCACGTAGTGTCCTGCAACATTTGGAGCAATTTCTGATCACGTTCTGTCGACGCACTGGTACCCCCCTTCCGAACGCAAACCTAACATGAACGAGAACAGAAATGACTCCAAAATGTTCGGTGCACTCCGCTCGCCGCCTCCGGCTGCCAATGAAAACCGGTCGAGTTCCACAGCCCAGTGTGTCCAGCGTCTTAGTGTTGCTATGGTTACGTAATGGAATGCCTTCTGCTGTGTCTGAATTAATGTAGGTGTGAAAACGAGGAGCGGGCTGCTTCACTGTAGGCGCTAAGGGAAGAATCGAGTGCAGACACCATTGATGGCTGTAGATGCCCTTCCATACGTCATACACGAAATAATGTAATAAAATGCGAGACGCACTTTCAAAGGGCATAGACTTTTAGCATAATCTAGAAGTCCATTGTATAGTAAAGGTTATTTTGCAGAATTTTGTCTCAGAAAGGCATCTACCTTAAACTAGGTGCAAGTAGATAGGAGTTAGTGTGACGCCCCTTCATCGCCTGAAGAGCAAGCGACAAATTTCAGCGCGTGAACTAATTCCTGGTGTTTGCGAATCGATTCTGACGGAAGAGGCCACTGCTTACACATCAGGCTAGCCTCGAAAACTGGGAGGCTCATAATGATTTGAAAGAACCGCGACGAAACGGAATTCGCTTTGTCAGCATCGTTATTAGTGAGGATGGAAGTTTGACTGCTGTAATTAGCTGATATTCAAATTCTGACCGAACGTGAGTATCACTGCAAACGGTTCGCCTGTATGTCGCCAATTTGGCTATCCAAGAGCAACGTTTCACTTGACGGTCAATTTGATGTGTCTCTCCGCGACCTCTCCAAATGTTGCTTCCGTCCGTCGTTGGCTGAACCAGGGTGTCAAGTTTGCTGCAGCCTGCCGGAGCACTACGTTGCCAGTGCAGCCCAGCACACTGGCACAGTACTACAGCTAAAACAATTGCCTGCCTAACCGCACAG
>BLKM01000824.1:0-60789 GCA_013340265.1 Coptotermes formosanus | reverse complement strand
GTACCACCAGGTTTAACATTAAAAAATTCTACGTGGTGCCCACATTGCGTTTATGTGTTTTGTACGGATCTCAGAACAAACAGCAACTTTTGCCTTATAAAACATGAAGAGACTGGTTTTTATAACCGAAGTGGAGAGTGTTTACAGCGCGGTACGCACTGAGTCCTTATATAAAACAGATACGCTTCGTCTTTAAAGGGTTAAACTGCTGCACCGTTTGTGGCTGCAAATAAAATTGCCGTACGGGAACTGTAAGCAATTGCTGCGTGTGTCTTTGTCTCTCGTGTTGTAATGTGGATATTACCTTGACGGAATCCACTGTGTTACTGTATATCTGAGGTCTGCGTCCTCCAGTGTTTTGTCGCATTTTACACCCACCACTCTTTTAGTTCCTAGAGTGGAGCGTATAAATTTCATTCAACCCCCTCCCTCGCAACCCTTACTTACTCCTCGCTGAGCGTTACGCTTTGCCCTGATTGTTTTGTTTCATGTGCCTCGCTTCTACTCTGTTTGTGTGCCTAGCTGCTGCTGAGCCTGCTCGGTAGGTGTCGCGTAGCATTTCACAGCTTTTTACCCCCACAGCCTTGCCACACCCCCAACCCCCCCGGCCCCGCAAACCCATGTATAGTGCCGGCACCGAGGAAACTCAATTTTATTCTCACTTGCCTTTGTCACCTCGTATTTAAACCTAAGTATAGTGCAAAACTGGAACATGTTCTTCTTATTACGGATTACAGGAAAAAATGTTTTAAAATGCATTAATTTTTGTTAAACGATAAACCATCGGACAAAATTGTAACTTAAATGTAACACTTGAGCTGATCTTAAGTAGCTACGTATTTTGCTCACAGAGTCGTGTTATGTGCCTTCTGTGATGCTTACAAAAGGCAGTGAACATTTGCAGTAATCGCTACGATATTTCTTTCAGTGAAATTTAAAAAAAAAATAGGTCAGTGATTTTTAAATATTTACAGGGACCCGATGCTGTAACACACAGAAAAATGTTTCGCATTTACAAACGAAGAAAAGTGATAAATATAACTAGCAGACTATGGCCAAATCTGTTGCCATTCATAGCTAGAGAAAGACAAGTCTTACTTCGCTGGGCGACAAAGACTTTCCAGCGGCGGTTGTCCAGAACAAGGATGAATTTAAGTAAGTATTTTCTCCAGACTTGCATGAGAATTTGAAAAAATATGTCCCTGATCTGCACACGATGTTCGGTGACAAGTGTTACAAAGTCTGCCTTGGAACTTGCAGAAGCAAAGGGTGTGCAACATCGTGCGAAAAGGTTTCAATCCTTTGTGAAACCTAACAAGTTAGGCAGTGTACGTGGCCTATACATAACACTGTTGCGTGTTTGAACACTTGCTGTGTTTAAAGCATTCCTTGGTCAAGCCATTTTGCTTCAATAAATTTTCAGGTAAGGGAGACGAACGCTGAAATTGTTACCATGGAAAGGCAACACAGAATTATCTTTCCATTTTTGAGCTATATGATTAAGTGCCAACGATATAAAAATGACGTTAGTCCCAATTTAAAGTGCTTCACACTTTTATTCAATTTTAAAAGAAATTGAATTTTTTCTGCAGGTGTTCAACATTTTTTCGTCTGGTGTGCGGAGAGTCAGCATACAGGGCGGTAGGCTGCGTGGTGGGTCTCCATTTACAGAATGTTGGTCACATTTGGCGATCGTAACCGAGTACTGACGTTTGGCAAATAAAGAAGTTATGGGAAAATGGTAACATTTTTTCACTTGGCCCCTTGTAAAACGGAACATGATTGGTGAATTTGTCAGAGACACCACGCGTGGAAACAAGGCTTTGTGAGACTCGAGTCACAACGTGCTGCAGTTCTCTATGTGTGCTACAGGAGAAACGTCGCTGCGCAGAAGAAAGTTCGGGCAGTAACAGAAAGTTTACGACGGATAAACAAAAGGTAAACTTGTCCCAACCCACGCCACAAAAGATGTAACAGGATTGGAGAGACAGCTGCACTCATTCTTATTCTTGGTACTAAATGGACGTGAGTGATCAGTTTCACGCTCCGTCCACTTTTCCCCTTGAAAAGAGCCCGGTAGCCATTCAACAGGAAGCCGGCTGAGAATCAATGTCGAACAGGACGGGTTTGGAGAAAATACAAGAGCGTGCCCCCAGGGGATTCGAACCCCGGATGGGCAGATATTTCTTGAAACAGGTCTTGTGAGTTTCCGGATTGGTTGGATAATTGCACAAACATATTCCACACAGTACTTGGAAGAATAAACAAATTCTACGGGTTTTCGTCTTTCATTTTCTCTGGAAAGGATTGTGGATGCTATGCCATGAAAGTACGGAGTTCGATGTAATGTGCGGGTCGCCATAGCGTTCAGTGCGTCCCGTTATACTTGTTTACGTCAACATCGTTCCTCTCACAGTAAATTCTCCATGAAACTTTCCCGTCAGCGTCTGTTCATAAATTTCAGCAATACAGATTTACACCACATTGCGGGTCGAGCGGATGTCTGGGATACAGTCAGCCTCTGTGCAAGGCAGACTACATGCATCGCACGGTTCAAAGGTCAACGGAAGGATAAACATCGCCGGAGCAGACAGCAAAATTTCCACTTTGTCACATTTTATCATTGCACATAAAGCCTCGTCTGAAAATTAGACAAAAATAATGTTTTATAATTTATAAACTTTACGTGTAGTGTGATGTTTGCTTTTGTTTCGTCACGTGTTTGAAGTGTCCCTTAAGGGAGGAAAAAATGTGATGTGGGAGTCACAGCCGCTTGTACGTCCGTCAGCTCGCCTGTGAAGTGTTATTAGCAAATAAACCGTCTGTCAGATTTTTGTGCAATTCCCTGTAGAGGTTCTTTATAAAGCACTGTGGAGGAGGTCTGCACTCCGTGCAAGGTGGCTCAGTAACTGATACTTTACTTGCAGGCATAAATACCTACAGTGAAAGCCCCTGAGGGGTAATTAATTTCGTGGCAACTATTGCAGTAAAAGCTATGCTTGTCTTACACGTGTAGGCAAAATTACCGGTATTTTCCACGTGTTGCTTGATTAGAATTAAGTGCATGAGTTATTCACAAAAGTTTACTTAGCAATTTGAGTTTTGCGACAATGTTGGAGGAGGAAGGCCACGGTTTATTCTGGGAGGCAAACAGAATTGTCTCCGTACTGCAGCTTGTGTTACTGGATGTGTCTAACAGACCTACCAACAGTGCTGCTAACGCAGTGAGAATACGTTTAAAAATAAACAATAATTACGCGAAATGCTGCGCTTTCTTGGCTGTGAAGAGGTCTTCACTTTTTTGGGCTGTTACACAGCTTATGTTGGTGTTTGTTTACCCACGTTTTGGGCTGTTACACAGCTTATGTTGGTGTTTGTTTACCCACGTTTTGGGAGAGCTGTACAAAAAGAATTCTCCTGGCCCTTGAAGAAGGGACCGATATGCTGTCCCGAAACGTCGAGAAACACCTGCCAACATATTCTGCGTAAAAACCCAGTACTGCGAAGACACCAAACCGCAGTCACGTACGATTCTATAGCTCCATTACCACACGTGTAAAGTTCTAGTCTCTTTGTGTGCGCAGCAGCACCAAAACCATTTTTCCTGCATTTACCTTGTTTTCCTCCCCATTCCCATATGGCGGCCGGCATAGCTCAGTAGAGCGACACACTACGGTCCCCATTCACAGCGTGTCCCATGGGCCCAGCCAGCCTCCTGTAAAATGCGTAATAAGTTCACGGTAAAGCGGCCAGGATGGGGTGCTGACAATCCAAGCTCTTGTAGCGCCGGGTCCAGTATGTGTGGGGCTGTACTCCAACCGCCAGACTGTGCCTGTTTGGCGAGTAAAGGGACAGCGTTTACCTTTACCTTTCCGCATATGAACACATGTTTCGGCCTCCTGTGTGTGTACGCCCAGCAAAGCTACAGCTTATGTCTGGCTGCACCCGTACTTTCCACCTCTCCCAGCGTAACGTATTGTCTAGACGAAGTTGCTTGTTCACAAAACATTCTTTTTTTCCGATAATGTCAATCGTTCTACAGTATTTCTTACTTTTTCTGTTTTACGTTTGCTCCGTGGCCATGTTTAATGCGCCGGTTGCCATTTTTGCTGCCCGTCGTCTCTCCTGTCTCCCCTAGTCACTGGGCTTGCTCTTTCTTAGTAGGGCGTACAATACCGTGTCCCGGGACCCCGGTCGTTTACTTCCGGTATTGAAATGCCGGTATTGATACAAAAATACCGGTTTTTCGGTACTAATTTTAAACATAATTGATTATGATTTATTCACATAAAGGTTATAAAATCGACAACAATAAATCATTAATACTACTGAATTTGCAACTGAGGTATTTTTGTACACAGTACTAATGTAACGCAACCTGAAAACGTCGTGAAACTCATATCCGGTTCACTGAACACTTTGTTGCACACAAAAGCGAAAAGTAAATAACTTATTGCGTGTTAATGAATAAATATGTAACCAAATCAGATCCAGTTTCAACGATAACAATACTGACTGCTTATGTTTCTCAGGTGTTCACTGTATCCGGACAGGCGGTGTGTGTGTGCAGGCTTAAACATGAACAAACTTCGCAACAGTAACACGTCTATTTTGTTTTTAGAGAAACCGTATTTTTAATATTTTTTTATCAGAGTATTTATTATTGTAATAAAGGATTGATTTAAAATATGAGTTCAAGTAATTATTTGTTTTTTCGTCAAGTCATTGCACCTGTCATCAAAATTTTGTTGAGAAAAATGTTTGTTTTCGGAATACCGGTATTAATTCCGGTACTGCGGTTTCGTACATTAAAATACCGAAATACCTGTATTGAGGTTTTGACCGGTACTGTCAGCCCTGTTTCCTAGATGTAATTTCTGGCCGCACTCTGTAATAGCTACGACTCGACCTAACAACACGTTCCAAATTTAATTTCGGAAGTCAATTTCTGAACCATGTTTCGACAATCGTAACGTCGTTCATCGGGGTCCTTACTGCTGCGGCACTGTGGAAAATCTTCAGTTTTACCCGCAGCAACGCGCGAGTACTTCATGCTATCCTTTGTGGCGCAACGCTTGTTGCTAGGGTTTATGTAGAATGCCATATTTCTATTATTGTTTCCCCTGTACATGTGTGCTGCGTAATCGAAGTTGTAAACATCTCTTTGTCATCGACTTTTCGTTCTATTTATTTATTTCTTGAGTACCTGACGCTATTCTTGCTATAGCAGAGTCACACCTTCTGCCGATTTTCCTGTTGTTCTTCTGTGAGGTATTTAAACATTAAATATACAGTGTTTAATGTTTATTTCATTAAGTAGTTAAAATGTCGCCTTCTTGATGCCGAAGCCCCTTTTCCACTTTACACACGTGTTCTTCCGAATTCTGTGGTCGTATTGCAAAATTACTGGCCTAATCCAGGTCGTGGCACAAAAGCTCTGAGCAGCACTGTATTTCACACGGAAGGTACCGTGGGTTTATACAGGGGACTCAAAAAGGACTGAACACTTTCAGAAGGTTATTGCCAGCAACTGTCATATGAACACCTCGTGAGAAGAAGTCAGGGGCGTCGTTTTCTTGCCGCAGCTTCCACGCAAACTTGCTTGCTTACTTTCTTTCTTTCTTTCTTTCTTTCTTTCTTTCTTTCTTTCTTTCTTTCTTTCTTTCTTCTTTCTTTCTTTCTTTCTTTCTTTCTTTCTTTCTTTCTTCCTTTCTTTCTTTCTCTCTTTCTCTCTTTCTCTCTCTTTCGTTCTTTCTTTCTCTCTTTCTTTCTTTCTTTCTCTTTCTTTCTTTCTTTCTTTCTTTCTTTCTTTCTTTCTTTCCTTCTCTCTTTCTCTCTTTCTCTCTTTCTCTCTTTCTTTCTTTCTTTCTCTCTTTCTTTCTTTCTTTCTTTCTTTCTTTCTTTCTTTCTTTCCTTCTCTCTCTCTTTCTTTCTTTCTTTCTTTCCTTCTTTCTCTCTTTCTTTCTTTCTTTCTTTCTTTCTTTCTTTCTTTCTTTCTTTCTTTCTTTCCCTCTCCTACCCACCTGTTCACAGCAGGTGTCGAGGGTTTTTGGGTTTTCATTTCATCACACTCAAGCACACATCACAGTCGGTAGGACTCCTCTGGACGAGGGATCGGCCCATCGCAGAGCCCTCTACCTGACAACACACACACTGTACAAGACAAACATCCATGCCGCCGGTGGGATTCGAACCCACGATCCCAACAAGCGCTCCGCGCGGCCACTGGGATCGGCCCACACAAACGTGACGATACAAAGAAGGTGCCGTGGCTGCCGTGTCTAACCTCCCAGGTCATATGCTACAAAGAGTGTGCCATGAACTGGCCGAGAGGACTGACGTGTGCCGTGTGCACACTGAGCGTTTGTAAGATTAAATGTTTCAAATATGCCAAGATGTTTTCAGTTCTTGGATCATTCCACCTAACTTATCCTTTAATTATTTATGGGCTACACGATGTGGAAATCGATTCCCAAAGTTCAAGAGATTTCCTCTTCTTCAAACTGTCCACACCTACTTAAAGTCCTACCAACTTTTTATAATTAGGGTACTGCTAATCCTTCTGCAGGAGATAAAACAGCCGAGGCGTGACGCTAACCATTCACCCAAATTGATTTCGAACATAAGAATGAAGGGAGACAAAATTCTACTCCAATTCTGAGCCTTCGAGGCCAACACAGGGCAAGCGTACGTTTATTTCGCAAAAATATGTAATACCAGATATGCAGTGGCGCAGTTAGTTGAGGCACTGTACTGCAAGCCGGAAGGTCGCGGGTTCGATTCCCGATGGTGTCACGGGAATTTTTCATTGACATAATCCTCCCGGCAGCACTGTGGCCTTGGGGTCGACTCAGCCTCTAACAGAAATGAGTACCAAGAATATTTCCTGGGGGGGGGGGGGTAAAGGCGGCTGGTGTGTAGGGCTGACAACCTTACCGCCTTCATGTGCCGATTGTCTAGAAATTCTGGTAGCCTCAACCTCCTGGAGCCCTGAGGGTCCGTCCAGGCCTGTACAGGGATTGCTTTTGCTTATAATAAATTTTTCGCAGTATACTTACATTCTCTTGTTAACTGCATCAAAGCAAGTATTTCTCTGAAACCAGAAAAACATTTAGCGCTACACAGCATGAAATATATTTGCTGAAGCCAGCCATGTGCTTCCTTTGATCTGCAACTTTTTCATCCAGTCCCCACCGTAAAGTCCCTTACTTAGCAAAGTAGTGCTGCGTGCTTAACAGCCCTGTGTACTTAAAATGGTATCATAATTTCAAGATTGTCCTGGCTTGAAGCACTTTTCCATTAAATGCCTACGTATTCTGTGGTGTTATTGTTGCCTTGGAAACGGAAGCGACTGTGGCGCAGCTCAGTGGGGGATGTGAGAATGACGAGCAATTTGAACGCCTCCGGTTATACCTGTCAGCTCCACACACTGCAGTGCCTCGAGACACGCTATTTCTATTCCTCCATAGTGCTCTGATTTTATAGTTCGTTTATTCGTTTTTTACCTAACGACGCTATGGCATGTCAACTGCACAACATCGGGCATTGGGTTCGAGGGTTTGGCTCTGCTTGTTTACATTCTGCAAGTATTTTCCCTGCTGTCCGACGTTCTTGGCTTATGGCGGTTGGTATGCACGGTCCCAGTGGCCGCGCGGTCTAAAGCGTGGGTCTGCGGCAGCTCGCTTGATGGGATTGCGATTTCGAATCCCACCGGGGGCATGGATATGAGTGTTTGTGCTGTAAGGTAGAGGTCTCTGCGATGGGCTGATCACTCGTCCAGAGGAGTCCTACCGACTGTGGTGTGTGCCTGAGTGTGATCGCGAAGCGCCGATAATAAGGAGACCCTGGCCTACTGGGGGCTGTGAAGCCATTGGAATTCGCTAGTCCATTTAAACTCTAGGGCATTCCCTTAAAATTGGTTATGGCCACATCCTTGCAAACTCGTCTTTAATATCATCTTGGCGTTTGACTTCAGTTGACTAACACGTGTGCCTAACAGCTAGTCTCGCTTTACAATAAATAAGAACATTCTGAGAAACCAGCGTAGGTGAGAACTTGAAGCTGTTGGCACAGTGCCCGGAACAGCAGTGTTTATTGGCTGAACAGCCGGGGTTTATTTGCCGCCAGGGCAGCACCTTCCCTTCCCTATCCCTTCGGGCCAGGTTCCTATGAAATTCTTTCCTGCACCAGACCAAACTCGCGGCAGTACCGACTTTCCTGCAGCAGACCAAACTCGCGGCAGTACCGACTTTCCTGTAGCAGAACAAACTCGCGGCAGTACCGACTTTCCTGTAGCAGAACAAACTCGCGGCAGTACCGACTTTCCTGCACCAGACCAAACTCGCGGCAGTACCGACTTTCCTGCAGCAGACCAAACTCGCGGCAGTACCGACTTTCCTGCAGCAGACCAAACTCGCGGCAGTACCGACTTTCCTGCAGCAGAACAAACTCGCGGCAGTACCGACTTTCCTGCAGCAGAACAAACTCGCGGCAGTACCGACTTTCCTACAGCAGAACAAACTCGCGGCAGTACCGACTTTCCTGTAGCAGAACAAACTCGCGGCAGTACCGACTTTCCTGCAGCAGAACAAACTCGCGGCAGTACCGACTCAGAGCAGGACGCAGCACCAGTTCTGCCTGCGTTTCCCTACCCAGCTCGCCCCACTGGCCTGTTCTTTACGCAGCCGACCAGCTTCACTGTATGTACCTTCCAGTGTTCACAGAGAAGAACGAAGCAAAGCTGAAGACAAACAACCGGGCTAAATGTATTTAACTGAATAAAATTATACTGATGTAAGGATGATACAAGTATTTCGGTAGCGGGAGCCTAACTCACAGAAGTACCATCACTATTATGTGCCCCACTTTATGGTTTGATAAAGGTAAACGAGCGTACGTGGAACTTAGCACGATCCTGTATTTGAGTGCTACTAAAGGTAAAGGTCACCCCCTGACATGCGTATGTATGTCCAACCCACTTGCCACCCGAAACTTGAAGGAGGTTTGTGGTCAGCGTCACGTTCGGACAGCATTATCCACTGCACAGGCTTCATATTCATTGTAGACAGCGCTGGGTAGATCTCGGAAGCGATTTGCACGGTCCAGAAAATCTCGCCCCCAACGGGATTCGAACCACGAACCTTTCACCCTGTGGCGAATCGCTACACCGGCTGCCTGACTCTTAGCTTTACGTGCAAAGCTGTATTGATGGGTTTCTTTTCCGGTGGCGCAACAGCCCCCAGTGGGGCCACAGCCCCCAGTGGGCCAGGACCTGCTTATTATCGGGGCTTCACGTTCACACTCAGACACACCACACTCGGTAGGACTCCTCTGGACGAGCGATCAGCCCGACACAGACCTCTACCTGACAACACAAAACACTGACAAGAGACAGATATCCATGTCCCAGGCGGGATTCGAACCCGCAATCCCAGAGAGCGAACTGCCGCAGACCCACGCCTTAGACTAGACGGCGCGGCCCCTGGGATCGGCAGTTAGGTACCAACGTCTATTCTTGGAGTGCTTCACTCTTGAAGATGGCAACGGTAGGTTGTACCGAAACGTCTGTAACTACCAGTCAGCGCTGCATAACATCGCAGAAGAGCGAAGACCTCCAAAACAAATGACGTAATTTTGGACACTGTGTTCAAGAATGTTGTTACTGCTAACGGAAACAATCTGTAGCAGTGAAATAGAGAAAGCAGTAAAGGCCAGTACGTATGCTGACTGTGCAGTTTATTGTGTCTGCCTGCCTCTAAAGCAGGGCACAAACGCACGTAGTGATAGTCAGCACCTTAGCGTATATTTGCTACTGGAATTTCCCTTACACAAAGTTTAATGAATGGAAGTGTGCTGCCTTGAATCCTTGGTGCGTTCGTGTTTGTGTTGCGCGGCAGGTCGTGTAAAATTAGACAGCCCAGCGGACTTCAGTGTGACTGAGTTGGCGAAGATGGCTTCATAAGGGCTAGAGAATCGATTTGCGGTTCCAGGGTGAGGCACACAGGTTGTTCTCCACCAAAAAGCCCCATACATTTCGCTGACCCCCCCCCCCCACACACACACACACCTGTCCCATGGGTATCTGGGACTCTTTTGCGGGAGGTCAAGTTGCCGGGGCTTGAGTCTCGCCAAATCAACTCCATTCAAGGCGTGGAGCCAAATCTCCTTGCCCCCGCACGTCTTAATATTGTGACAAGGACAAATATGCCTTATTTTCACCCCAGGCAGGTGAAGTTCGCTTTACGTTACGGTAGGTGTGGTGTGCTGAAGCTTGTAAGTATGTGGTCTATACGTTAAATATTAAACTTTGCGGTGCTTAAAGTAACCGTTAGGTTTTGGCAAGTTAATGAACGCGGGTTATTGGTAGACTGACAACTCTTTTCGCAATGGCGCCCCCTTTCTACGTACTTGTTCACAGCAGGTGTAGAGAGTTTTTGATTTTTCACTTGATCGCACTCAAGCACACCACAGACTATAGGAGTCCTCTGGACGAGGGATCGGCCCGTCGCGTAGACCTGTACCTGACAACACAAACACTGTGATTTGAATTCACGATCCCAGCAAGCGATCGGCCGCAGACCTGTGCTTTAGACCGCGTGGCGACGGTAGACTGACAACTGATAAGGAAAATCCAACAATTGAACCCCAACTGTTTGAAAAAATACTGTCCCTATGCCATTTTGTCCATCACAAATCTCACACCGATTTCTCTAGTCATGACCCCACTCTTCACGATGGAATCAAGTGACTAACCGCATGAAATATGAGAACGAGACGAGTTTTACCTCCACGATCCAATAGGCCACAGTGTCTAGACATCTGTGCAGATTCAACCTCGCGAAAACTGTGTTTTATGACTGGTTGATCATAAAACCTCGGTACGCGGTGGCGCAGTTGGTTGAGGCACTGTGCTACAAGCCGGCAGGTCGCGGGTTCGATTCCCGATGGTGTCATTGGAATTTTTCATTGACTTAATCCTTCTGGCCGCAATATGGCCCTGGGGTCGACTCAGCCTCTAACAGAAATGTGTACCAGGCATATTTCCTGGCGGGTAAAAGCGGCCGGTGCGTAGGGCTGACAAATTTACGATATTCTTGTGCCGACTGTCTTGAAATCTGGGAGCCTCAGGCTCCTGGAACCCTCAGAGCCTGTCCAGGGGTTACTTGACGTAATCAGAAAACTTATTTCGCACTAAGAAGGAAATGAGATAATCACATGGCAACCCCCCAAACAGTAGGCTGTGCCGTGACACAGATGTTGGGCACATTGTTCCGCGAGGGGGCGCAAGGTGCCATCTGCAGAGCACATGCCTATTCTGTGCCAGCTTAGCTCACTTATTAGTTTGACGCTTGCATAAGACGCGTCACCTCCAACCCTCGTCTCCATGCCAGTCGTTGGCCAACTCTGCCATCCCTCTGTTCCTGCACCATGTGCACAGAAGAAATGTGTGTGTGTGTGTGTGTGTGTGTGTGTGTGTGTGTGTGTGTGTGTGTGTGTGTGTGGTTCACAAGTGCTGTGCACATCTCTGTTTCGGCCAGTTTCTCACTAACGTGGCTGTGCCTAAGTAACGGAAACCATTTCAGTGATTGTCCTAAATTTAATATTAACCTTTTAAAGCCTAGCGGTAACTTTACATACGACCAGGTTTAACATTACAAAATTCTACGTGGTGCCCACATTGCGTTTATGTGTTTTGTACGGATCTCAGAACAAACAGCAACTTTTGCCTTATAAAACATTAAGAGACTGGTTTTTATAACCGAAGTGGAGAGTGTTTACAGCGCGGTACGCACTGGGTCCTTATATAAAACAGATACGATTCGTCTTTAAAGGATTCATACTGCAACTGTAATGTCAGACAGTCCTCTCCCGCGAGCAGGGCACATTTTCCGGTCACCTCCCTTCTTGTGTTTCATTACTTTATTTCAGAGCGTTTCATGTCACGAGGGAACTGCCTTGTCTTGAGGTACGCGCTAATTTCCAAAACAGATAAATGAGAGTTAAAAAAATGATAAATAAATAAAGTCGAGAGTGCTTCCAACGCCAGGGCAAGTAGATATGTTGGCACCCCTAGCGTGTGCCGGGCTAAATACTTCGTAACAAGCGGCTAACGATCCTAGTGGCCGCGCGGTCTAAGGCGTAGGTCTGCGGCCGAGCGCTTGCTGGGATCGTGGGTTCGAATCCCACCGGGGACATGGATGTTTGTCTTGTACAGTGTTTGTGTTGTCAGGTAAAGGTCTCTGCGACGGGCCGATCCGTCGTCCAGAGGAGTCCTACCGACCGTGGTGTGTGTCTGAGTGTGATCAAGTGAAAACCCCAAAACCCTCGACACCTGCTGTGAACAAGTAGGTAGAAGAGGGAAGGACTAAGAAAGAACCAACGAACAAGTAGGTAGAAGAGGGAAAGACTAAGAAAGAACGAACGAACCAGAGGCTAATAACTGCATAGACGTAATTAAGATCTATTGCCCTTTGTGTTAATTTGCCACATCTTTGCAGGATTAGGGCAGAATGTGAGGGAAAGGACGTTATATATAATCAGTAAGCCGTGATTATGAAGGACAAATGAGTCATAACGTACGCGAAATAAAATTATCCTGTTTTAGTGGTAATGTCGGGGAATACAGAAAACAGCAATACATTTACAGGCCTGGACAGGCCCTGAGGCTCATAGACCGCAAGACAGTTGGCATATGAACGTGGCAAAATTTTTAGCCTTAGGCACCGGCCGCTTTTACCCCAAGTCAGTAGCCTTGGTACTCATTCATATTAAAGACTGAGTCGACCCCACGGCCATAGCGCGGCCGGAAGGATTAAGTCAAGGAAAACTTCCAGTGACACCGTCAAGAATCGAACCCGCTACCGTCCGGCTTGTAGCGCAGAGTCTCAACCAACTGCACCATCGCGTGCCCACAAAGAAGAGCCTTAGGCTATATAAAATGCGTGTTGGCCGTTTTAACTTCCGAATAAAAGACACGCGCTGTAGCTGTATGAAGTAAATACATAAATAAGTAATAAACGTGGTTTTGTTGTAAAGCAGAATTTTCGATTGTGCCAAATACTGACTAAAGGCAAACATCTAATTTTGACACAAATTTTGTGCCTGCATTTCAAATGCAGTGTAGACAGACGACACCTATCGACTTCTTCATATTCAGCCATCTTATGATTTGACGCGGTAAAATACGTAAAGAGATTTTAATGTTCTGCCGACACCATGTTTGGAAATTTCAACTATCTGTAAAGATAAACACATGTATGTGTGCTGTTGTTATTAATTTTTACATTAAGTTTTACAGAGTTTCTGCACACATAATGCAAGGCATATTGAAATGTGTGCCGCGAGAGACTGCGGCATGATTAATAGGCAACTTCTGTCGAGTTGCTAAATTAAGTGCGGATTACGCACGCCGCCTGGCCTGCAGTAAGTAGAGGCGGTGGGAAGTCTGAAGCTGATTGCAGCAGCTTGGCGCGTGATCTGGTCTGGTCATGAAATTAATTAGCCCCATTACTCGGGTCATTACCTCTGCTCAAAGGGCGTCCTTCCTACCCCCGTCCCTCCCTCCGCCCAATCACATACACGCGGCAGGCACATGTCTGTTGAGAAGGCGGAAACTTCTTCAGCGCCGGGATTCAGACATAAAGATAGTGCCTTCACATGTGTACCGGGTTATCCATTTCTGCTTGCCTGTTTTGCTTTCACTACCGTGTTCATTCGTCACTGAATTTTTGGAATCATGCAAACTGGCTGTACCAACTGGTCTGCAGGGTTGTGGTAGTCATTACTGTGACTGTGTTACTGTACAGTACGCTTCATTTTTTATTAATACTAATTCATCAACTTTATGCAATTGTAATTGTATTTGTATGTGTATTGTATTTGTATTGTAATTGTATTTGTATTGTAATTGTATTTGTATTGTAATTGTATTTGTAATGTAATTGTATTTGTATTGTAACTGTATTTGTACTGTAACTGTATTTATTGTGTGCAGTATGTATCCTTTATTGTTTTTGTAATTCTGTGTGCTGTGTTTTGTTTGAGTGCATTGTGTTATTTTGTGTGTTGTGTCTTATTGTAGTACCGCTGCCACCGGGTACAAACCCATTTGCAGTCAAAATACATAAATAAATAAATAATAATAATTGGGTTTTAATAAAAGAGCATGCAAAAGAATAAATACATCTCAGGTAAAATTTCTAATTCCACTTGCTGGCACGTATAGGCTAATCATAAAACAAATCAGAAGAATGACACACACATACAATGGCGGTTTGATATTGTGGGTTATAGAAAAATATCAGAAAACACTTGCAGTGAACGATACAAGGTTTCCCCACGTTAGCGCACGGATATATTTCAGGGACCAGAAGCTGCGGAAACAGACCAAGAAAAAACGGAGAGTCTAACACAAGTTAACACTATGATGCCAGAAAATGGCTTATAGCCTTTTGGGGATGATAAATTTATCGTTGCAAAGAGGCGTATGAAATATCTTTAAATGTGAATAGTGGAAATCGGAATGCAGTAAGCAACATACTTATACGACAGAGGAGCGGTCGGTAAAGGGACTCGCTGCAGAGTGCAAGACCCGAAATCTGTCCAGACTGGGTGGGTGGTATGCCGCCAACAGCCACTGCAGATGGTAGAGCCACTAGAGGAGACAGTTGTCCCAGGGGGAGACAGCCCTAGTATGAAGATCCTACTGATTCTTCGGCTAAGAATGCTTGGAGATTTATCTCCATTCCCCACTTTTGCTAAAAACTTAAAATGTTTAGTGATCTCATAACCCCATCTGCTGCGAACGTTTTGTATATGACGAGCTACAAGTGCGAAGTGCACTTGTTAACCGCCAGTAACCTTTTATCACAACTGTGGGAGACAAGATGCATTTTAATATATGCACCTAGAAGTAGATTCTAGCGTCACCATGAGTGCCATACCAGCTAACTTCAGCTCTACCAAAATAACACTACGTATTCTGTCTGACACACCCTGTATTTACTATTATTTTCTCAAGCGCTACATGTTTCCATCGAGCCAGTCATCGTCAACTGTTTGTTTATACAAAAACACCACACATATTACGAGTAGATGTAACTGATGTTTTACATTTTATATCGTTTGTATAACCTGTGTACTCTCCCAAAATTTTACATTTTTACCTTGAATTTTACGTTTTTGTACAAACAAACAGTTGACGATGATTGGCTTGATCGAAACATGAACTAACTGTATGGAGCAGAGGCCTTCTTGAGAAGCTAACAGTTTCTCAGCTAGTCAAGAAATTCCCCACATTTCATGGAACCCGAAGGTTCATTACCGCATTTACAAGAGCCCGCCACCTGTCCCTCTCCTGAGCCAGCTCAATCCAGTTCATGCCCCCCATCCCACGTCTTGAAGAGCCAGCCATTTTAATATTATCCTCCCATCTACGCCTGCGTGTCCCAAGTGGTCGCCTTTCCTCAGGTCTCCCCACCAAGATCCTGTATGCACCTCTCTTGATCGAAACATGTAGCGTTTTAAAACATAATAACAAATACAGGGTGTGTCGAACGGGATACGTAGTGCTGTTTGTGTAAGGCTGTGTACACAGCGGGATGGATGGCGTCAAACGAACTGAAGTTTTGCGTACGTCAGGTCGCAGTCAAGTGCGTCTGTAACAAACACTGCAAACAATGCAGCAAACAGTGCGTACTGGAGACACTGAATCGCGTTAGACTCGATTCGGTACTGCCCCCACCACAGCCGTGCAAAACCGCGCTTAGCTCAGTTGACACTAAAGGCGACGGGACCATAAAAATCGAAAAAAACGTAACAAAATGCAGTGAATTTGTGCCACGCAGTGAAGGCATATGGAGGGAGTAGTGTTATAACTCCACTCATTCTTAACATCAGCAGCAAATTGAGATGAGTAGTCAGCTTCCTGCCCCTCCGTCTTACCCCCAGGAAATATACAGCGCTACCCACTGAATAGGAGGATGGGCTAGCCGTGTAGCCGGGATGGAGTCCCGGATAAGAGACAAATCTCTTGTTTATGCCGGGAATCGAACCACGTATTGTTCAGAAGGTAAAGTAGCCTAGTCACTATACCGACTGCAATATCGCGGCCACAAGTTGCATTTAATTACTTAAATATCGCGGTTTGCGAGAAAGAGGCGGTAAGGGGCTGCGTTACTGGAAAAGGAGTAGACATTCCAGTTGCGGAATTCGGACCGTCATTCAGTGTATGTATGACGTAACAAAGGCGCGTTCGCGTAACCATTGTTGCCGCGGAAAAGCAATAAGTATTACATACTGCCAGTGTGTGTCTGTAGCCTTAGTTATCCAGCACGCAAAGAGCATGCGCCATATTGTATTGCCATCTGTGGCCTGTCTGGCTGTACTATATTTTGCCACATTATCTCATAAACGGCACGTGTTTCGGGATAAAAGTTACGGAACATAAAATGCGTGTTTTGAGTTTCTGCACAACTTTTGGTGGCGCAGTTGGTAGAGGCACTGCGCTACAAGACGGAAGGTCGCCGGTTCGAATCCCGATGGTGGTATTGGAAATTTTCATTGACACAATCCTTCCGGACGAACAATGGCCCTGGCGTCGAATCAGCATCTAACAGAAACGAGTATCAGGAATATTTCCTGGAGGTAAAGACGGCCGGTGCGTAGGGCTGACGGCCTTATCACCCTCACATGCCGCTTGTCTTGAAACCTGGGCGCCTCGACCTCGCCGAACTGTTGCGGCCTGTACAGGGATTGCTTTCCCTTTCACATCTGCCACTGAAGCACTTCTCATTCTGAGACGCATTCGGCGCGCTACTGCCATAAATGCGTGCAGGTCTTCGTGTGTGGTGCGTTCATTTTATATTCTATATTTTAATGAAACTTCAGTTTTGTCGGCAGGTTTTGAAAAATACTGCAATGTAAAGTTTAGTGAGAATCGTTTCAGTGGGGCCAAGTTGTTCCATGGAGACAGACAGTCAGATAGACAGACAGACAGACAGACAGGCAGGCAGGCAGGCAGGCAGGCAGGCAGGTAGGCACAGAGACAAACAGACAGAGAGAGAGAGAGAGAGAGACAGACAGACAGACAGGCAGGCAGGCAGGCAGGCAGCCAGGCACAGAGACAGACAGACAGACAGACAGACAGAGACAGACAGGCAGGCAGGCAGGCAGGCAGGCAGGTAGGCACAGAGACAAACAGACAGACAGAGAGAGACAGACAGGCAGGCAGGCAGGCAGGCAGGCAGGTAGGCACAGAGACAAACAGACAGACAGAGAGAGACAGACAGACAGGCAGGTAGGCAGGTAGGCACAGAGACAGACAGAGACAGACAGACAGACAGAGAGAGACAGACAGACAGACAGCCAGGCAGGCAGGCAGGCAGGTAGGCACAGAGACAGACAGACAGACAGAGACAGACAGACAGAAACAACGAAGCTAATAGCGGCTTTTCGCAATTTTGCAAAGGCCTCTAAAATATCTGAGTGTTATCCCAAGCAGACACGACCACCTGTTTCGAAGCCCTCTCCACTTCAGGACTCACAGGTAATTCTAACATGACGTCAGATAGCCTGACGTAAAGATGGTGTGGGGAAACAAGTGGCTGACATTTAAAGTAATATGAAAATTCCACGCCAAATTGTGGTCGGAAAACATTTTGCATTACCTAAGAGTAGACGTACGAATTTAAAGTTTATAAGGTCTCGACGCATTTGTGACAGGTTGTGGATTGGATTAATGTGGCTCAGGATAGGAACCGATTGCCAGCTGTTGCGAAAGGACGTAAAAGTTGGGTTTCATAGAAGCCGTAGAAACACTGGGTTAGCTGCAAAATTGTTTGCTTCCCACGGGCTTTGCTGCGACTTGACTTACCGTACTTAGCCAGTTATGTATTTAAACATTTCATTCTTCACTGCAGGACCCGAAAAAGTCTGAGAAGTTACATGTTACAAAGGACTGGGTACACACAACGCGTTCCCGTCACAAACACCTAGCCCCAAATTTGCATCTTCAACGTAATTTTACATCTCTTTCTAGTTACTAGATTTCAGCATCGCGGAAATTGAATTTTCAGCTTTTGCGGATTATTTTCAATTGGGGTCTGTTGATTTTAATTTGAATTGTGATGGGTCGTCGCCTGGGGCCTGGTGTGAAGGTGAGGGCAAGCTTGGCTCTGATCGCCGCGGGAGGCAGCTGCATGCAGCCGACAACTTCATTATTTCGTTACCCGCCGTCAGAAGTCGAGCGTACACGATCACCGCGTTGCAGAGAGGGAAATGTTCGTCACACGCAGATGTAAGGCGCTTAACTGGTAGAATAATGTTCGCCCCCCACAGTTAATTAAAATAATATTAACTGATAAAAAATACGCGAGTTTTATTTTGAATATTCAACATTTTTTCAGAAAAATGTGGCCCTGTGTAAACAGTACAGTTTTTGTAATTTTAAACACGTCATTGACTGAGCTACTATTGTTCTGGTAGAAATACAGTGGAACCCGGTTATAACGACATGGTTTATACGACACCTGGCCTGTAGAGTCAGACATTATTTCGTACCAATTAATTCATCGGTATTAACTGTAACATTATAACGACGCAAAATATTAAGTCCCTTTCATAATGCTGTAACCGAGTTCGACTGTATTTTCTTTCTCACTCCATTAACCTCTTAATTAAAGACTGAGATTACCATGAGTTAGACTTACAGAGAGACTTCGTACCGCGCAGTAAACACAATCATTCTCTGACAGTTAACAGCACACGATTTTTTTTACTAAAGACTTTTGCTAAGCATTTCTTTATATGCTTGTAATGTTATTTCCGACATATTTCGTCCTGTGCTCTGCTGCCATCCTCAGGGAAATATTTCTTGTACAACACTGGGAATTACTGTTGGGTTTACATTTGTGTCACACAAATTGTAACGATGGAATATTCTATAAATTCCTCCTTTTAAGAATTACAATAAAATCGTGTATTTTACTGAAATAGTAGCTAATTGATTACCAGGCTAACTTCGTAAGCTGTCAATACTTAAAAAATTTTTCATCCTTTCTCTTTTATGAAAAACAATTATTTCATGCTGTAACTACGGAGGAAATATTCCTGTTTTATGCTGAGATCCACACAAAACACATAACTGCACCCTCTTGGCGGAATGTAGAGTTTGCGAATGTCAGATCTGTGTACATACAGCAACCATTAACACTTGAATGGTACTGCAGTAGTTACGGCACACATGCCGAGCTCAGCTTGGGTCACACAATTGAATTCTGGAAAGAGACGTAAAGTATTCCGAGAGGGATTCACAGACGTTTCGTATGTCCATGCTGCCTGTATCATCAGCAGACAGTACTAATGTTCGACCATCAGTTAAGACGTCATGTTCCAGAAGTCGCATCATCTTTACAGCCACTTCACACTTAAGTTAAAACCACTCCCACCTCTACTTATTTATTTCTGCTTGCAAGTCACATGGCACAGTACTTAAACTGCAATAAATGCGATGCTTCTATCAAATCACATCCACCCTTTAAAGTCACTATTCACCGCCCAACATTCTGCTCCGTACGTTGCCACTGGTCTTAAGAATGTCCTATAGATTTTGCCTTCTTCTGCTCAGGCAGAAACATACATTACCAGAGAATTTTGTACCGTGATTTCATTTTGTCGCAGGCACATAGAGATTTCAATAAAACTGCAAGAATAATGAAGTCAGAACAGCACAACACACATTTAGTGTATTTATTTATATACTGTCCCTTATTACACACGACATGTTTCGGTCTAAAAGACCATCTGCAGTTGCGTTCATTAGCAACCTTTGGTACAAGGCAACTGCGTGCTTCCTTGCGAGATCGTACAAGCGTCACTAAGTTCACTTGATTTGGAATTAAATCATGTTTTATACGTTGCGTGTTAAAGTATATGTTCGCATTCCACTTGACAAGATGTGCGATCGCGCAAGGAAGCACGCAGTTGCCTTGTAACACAGGTTGCTAGTGAAGGCAACTGCAGACGGTCTTCTAGACCGAAACACGTCGTGTGTAAGAGAAGGCACAATATTGAATGTGTGTTGTGCAGATCCCAGTGGCCGCGCGGTCTAAGGCGTAGGTCTGCGGCCGAGCGCTTGCTGGGATCGTGGGTTCGAATCCCACCGGGGGCATGGATGTTTGTCTCTTGTACAGTGTTTGTGTTGTCAGGTAGAGGTCTCTGCGACGGGCCGATCCCTCGTCCAGGGGAGTCCTACCGACTGTGGTGTGTGTCTGAGTGTGATTAAGTGCAAATAAAAACCCTCTACACCTGCTGTGGACAAGCAGGTAGAAGAGGGAAGGACTGCGAAACGAAACGGATATGCGTTGTGCTGCTCTGACTGCATTATTCTTACAGTGGTGCTGCCAGTGCCTGCACAACGGGCTGGATCATATAAAAATCACATGCACATTTGTTTTGGCAAGTCCACGGCCAGGTTCAGGAGGCAGATATTAGTGAAATGGCCTGCATTCGTGACGTCAGTATTCAGGTTGGCGTCGGGTGTTGGAAAACTGGTTAGGGACAGAGGAGTTTATTTTCCGAGATCTCCGTTCTTCTGGGGTATAACGTAGCGTCGAGTGATAATCCTTTACCGACGTTTCGGGACAACGTATCGGTCCCATCTCCAGGGGTCAAGAAGTCCAAGGAGAAAAGAACTTTTTGACCCCTGAAGATGGGACCGATCCGTTGTCCCGAAACGTCGGTAAAGGATTACCACACGACGCTGTGTTATACCCCAGAAGAGCGCAGATCTCATCAGCATCGCGGCGGAAGCCTGAAATCGCGAATTTATTTTCCCTTTCAATTACACATTGGGACTATTTCCAAATAAGATGGAAAGATATTAATGTGACTGTAGTTGTGTTACGTTGTAACGTCTGCAAGCAGAGCGGGGCTTACGAAGCGCGGTTCTAGCATCATGGCTACGTTCGCGCTGAACTGGGTTCATAGACACGGAAACTAACGTTACCAATAGTCCAAAATACAACAAATTTGATAAAATTCTTTGACCTGCGGACACACAGCCGACACCCCGAAGGGATAAGCGGCCTTCGCACTGTGCTTTGGCATTTACTTACTTAACGCGCGCACAGAAAGTTTACAGCACTTGTGCGCTGCTGGGCTCCGTCTCGTGCTTTCGAACAAAATTTTGTGGTTCCTTCACACCTTGTGCCTCAAACCTAATTTTGTGGTTCCGTCAGACCTTGTGCCTCAAACCTAATTTTGTGCTTCCGTCAGACCTTGTGCCTCAAACCTAATTTTGTGGTTCCTTCACACCTTGTGCCTCAAACCTAATTTTGTGGTTCCTTCAGACCTTGTGCCTCAAACCAAATAAACAGTGCCATAAAAACAAAAATTTTGGTCAGTTTTATTTATTCTGTTTATATTTTACCATCGATGCTTTGGTTTCCCTAATGGATACTTAAATGAACGCAGTGCAAAAACTTTACCAAGTCTTTGTCCACAATAAAAATGACACGCGTTTGCACTTCAAACCAACAATTGTGGTGTATTTCACACCATGCAAGATAGGTTCAGCTTTCCTTGACCTGATTTTTAGGAAACTCATGAATACCCGAGGTGTCTTGCATAGAATTCCACTCGCATCGGAACACCTGACTACTTCATATTTGTATTGACACTGGGCATATAGAGTCTAACTCGGTTATAACGTCATGAAAGGGACTGAATATATTGTGTCGTTATAAACGAGTGCCGTTTTATCCAAGGAGTGTACTATTACAGTTAAAAATGACGAATTAATTGGAACCACAGAATATCAGACGCTATATGCGAGGTGTCGTACAAACCAATGTCGTTGTAACCGGGTTCGACTGTAATTATGTAAAACCCTGAACGCTGGTCTGCCTCTTCATTTAAGGTCGACTCTGAAATAAACAATTTTGTAGGTTGATAATTCTGACATTTTTAATATTTTATTATTGTGATACCAAGAGTGTTCTGTTGGTGCTTTTAAAGCTTTGTGCTGTGGATCCCCTGCAGGTGGCGCCGTGGCGCCGAAACATGTAGCAATTTTGTATATTGTTTACGACTTTCAGTTGTTGTGTGGGCATTTGTTGGTTTCTGTAACTCCTTGCAAGCGGGTGTGTTTAGAGCGCGTTACGAACAGAAGTTTTAAATAAAATTCAGGTTAATCTTATTATTTAAAGAAGCAATGGTCACGAAGACCTAATTGGATCATGTATTCCAGGCTTGTGCAGAGTGGACTGTACCGAAACAGAGCGGTCTGTGGATGTAATCCAGTACTGTGATGTAATTCTAAAATATTCGATTATCGCTGTGTTATTCCGCTGTTGCCAAAGCCAGACAGCCAAGCCATCAGCCGACCTGTCTATCTCGCCCAACTGTCTGCCAACCAACGTGTGTTTGTGTGTGCCTGCCTGCCTGCCCGCCTGTCACTGCAAATGAAATGTTCAATTTACAAATCTACTGGCTGAATCAAGCTATTGTTACCCTTACCGTTCACCTACTGTCCCTGTCACACCTACTCCACCTCTCTCTCTCTCTCTCTCTCTCTCTACGATTACTGCAAATGAACACAAAAAGTTGGAAATCTATCTACTTGAAACAATGGCTACCGACAACGTACTATTGTAGTGTTCCTGATGGCAGGCAAAATCTTTCACACTTGTCTGTCTGAAACCCAGTTAGCCGGTAAACAGTCACTAATTGCTTAAAGACATCAGGCAAGTGCAGGGAAGTGATATTAAAAGCAATAAATATGACTTCCTGTGGCATGGCAATAGCCTTCAATAGCCGTGCTTTGAGCTTGGAAGCCCAGCGTCAATTCCACGTGAGTGCACGTGGGATTAGTTGCGGGCAAAGTAGCACTCGAAAAAGACTTTGTCCGGTTATTGCAGTCTGCACATGCCAGTGTCAGTCCACGTTCATTCATCTACCCCGACGTTACACAAACTCGATAATTCATATCGTTAAGTGACACCCAGCCAACCACCCACAGGCTGACAAAATGGGGTGACCCTAGAGACATTCTCTTGAGCCCTTTCCTGGCTTGCTTTTGTTTTCGTTACTTATTTAATAAATCGGCCTTTTGCGAGTCAGTCAGTCAGTCAGTCAGCCTGTCAGTCAGTCTGTCAGTCACTCATTTGTTTGGCTAAAGCTATCCAAAAATCTTGCAGCTAAAATCCTAAATTTCTGCCGTACCTCTCCAAAAGTAAAGACGCCACACGATTTGTTTCTTGTTAGACTGAAAGAGGATTTGTTTTAACTGCACATGCTGCCCCTGTGGCTGCTGGTCTGATAGCAAATCACAAGCCAGAAGAACTTATAAAGCACTTTTGCGTGCGTGGCGCTTGCGTTAACCACGATATACTGCTGAACACCATGCAGAACGCGAGGCCGCATAGTTACTAGTATTTCTGAGAGACACAACCGGTGTTGTTGGCGACCGTCATAATATTGAGGAGAAGAAACCTGGTCAGCCTTACGTAACCTTGTGGCTGTGCAGGAAACTTGGTCAGCCTTACGTAACCTTGTGGCTGTGCAAGAACTTTATGCGATGTTAGGAAACGTAACGATTGTGACGGACGCCTGACAGCAATAGTGCGGATGTACGCGCAAAGGAAGACAGCAGTAAGAGGCGAAAATACGTGGGCCTGGTACTGTTTTTGCTTCTAAAATATGCTTTGGCGTGTTTCAGTACCATGGAAAACTGATGGGTAATAACAACAGATGAAACACTTGTTTGTAACTTGGTGAAAGATTTAAAAAGTTGTAAAAACCTGTTTTCATCATCATCATCATCACCACCACCACCACCATCATCATCATCATCACCACCACCACCACCACCATCATCATCATCATCATCATCACCACCACCACCACCACCACCACCATCATCATCATCATCATCATCACCACCACCACCACCACCACCATCATCATCATCATCATCACCACCATGGCATTAACAGCTGTGGGACACCCGCGTCCTGTCCTGTGAAAATTCAATCTTGAAGATGCTGTTGATCTCTGCATCTTTTTTGGGTCGACCTATGTCTCGTTTGCCTTTTTTGTTGGTATTCCAGTGCCATCCTGGGTATTCGTGCGTGTTCCATCCTTTTGACATGTTGTAGTTAATTTTTTGGTAGCCCTGACTTTCCTAAATCGTGGGATTGTGAACAGTATGTACGAAGATTTTACGCATTTTACATGAAAGTAAAAGTGTGAACTGCGTCCTGCAATGCTCGGATGCAAAACGGAACTGCACGCTCAAACAGCATTAAGGGCCGAAGTGCGACCCACACACACGTGTACTTGCCTGTCCTCACACCTTCTCTCCCAAACCGTTTTGACAGAAACAGATGGGAAATGAATTTCCAGCACTTAGAGATACGGAACAACTGCAGCATGCATTTGTCACTGGGCGCTGTATAAGCCAAGCAGCATACAGTTGTGTAAGATGGAAAGTCAATTTTTCTTGGAGAACTGACACATCACAATTGCCCTCTCCCTGTTTTTTACGTCACAAAAAAACGAAATACAATGCTAATATGAAGGCTGGGTGTGACAAATCAACAGCTCTGCAGGGATTCTCGGCAAGAACGCAAGTAAAATGGTTCAGCACGACTGAAGGCTTGTCATTAATAGCATATGTTGTGCGAGCATCTGGGAACTTCAACTGACGTTCAATTTCCGGTAAGCGCTGCTGCTAGAAACGTTAGCTAAAGCAGACTTATAATATCTAAAATATTAAACGGAATCCTATGTAAATAACTTTATATTTTACAGAAATTGTATCTTCTTATAACATATATTTTCTATTTCACTTCCTGATGAAGCCCTAATGACAGCCATGTGACCTGCAAACATGAGAAGCTCCTACTTTACGCTTTTAAGAAGGACAGTTTGGAAGCCCTTGTGCAGGTGACAGGAGCGGGGGTCGTGTATTTGGCACAGTAACTACGCTACTTATTGGAGGGTCCGGGGTTCGATTTTAGGGGCGAAACACTTTTTCTTCTCCAAATATCCACACCTGCTGGGAGGCCCATCTAACCTCTCTTCAATGGTTAAAAAAGTTCTTTCTCAATGGCACGGTGGTTATTCACCTCCATCCAATGCCCAGGTTAAGAATGAGTGGATCTGTACCTCTACTCCGTCTATATGTCTTCAACGAGTGTTAGGGAAAATCTCTCTGTACCTTCCTCGGGTGTGAAGCTTCATCTCTCACTTTTCATGAACAACATCCGCGTCGTCCAACAGAAGTTACAGTCAGTGTTCTGCCTGTGAAACGGACGATACAAATTGTCACCTACGTATTGCCTTCCTTCACTGCGGTACAGCAGCGTGAGAATGCTCCAAATATTGCTTTACATTGCCCTGCACAAACTGAAACAAAGATTGCAGGTTAGATTTTCGTTTCGAAAGAAGTAATTTATAATTTTTAAAAGTATTTCCCCCTCCACAGCAGTAGGCAGTGGCTAGCAAAACAGAAACCCTTCCGCGTAACATTTCTCTCTAGTTACTGCAAGTGTGCTGCCACCACACACATCACATGCCTAACCAGCCAACTGGAGTTCAAAAAACCAAGTTTGTGAAGGAGAAACTGTGTATGTCAATGGGGGATCACGGCAATCCGACATAAATCATATGTCAAAATATTTTTGAGTCGGAAAATATAAGTAAGAAGCCTGTGGTTTTAAATGGGGGGCCAAAACAGTCATCGTGTAACTGAAATCAGAAAGGGCACTGTGCGTTATATTGAAACTGCAGGAGAAGGGAAGGCCCAGCAAGATCAGAGATTGGTTAGTTTAAAGTGAAAGAAGACATTTTTTCTGTGGTGAAGGGCCCCACAGCAGACGCTACGGAGACACCGCAGCCTTGAGGCTTATTGTGCAACCCTGTGGTAAAGACGATTAGTTTTTTCCGTTTTCCCCTGTAATGGAGCACCGGTGGAATGAAACTGACAGGAGAAAACTGAAGTATTCGTGGAAAAACCTGTGTCAGCACCACTTTGTCCGCCACAAATTCCATATTGACTGAGCCGGGATCGAACCCGGGCCTCCGAGGTGACAGGCCGTCGACCAACCGCCTGAGCCATGGCACGGCCGGAAGGAGACTCAGAGAGGCGCCGGAGTAGATGGAAAACTCCATGTGGTGTCTTAGAGTTTGAGTGGGCTGCATCCTTACGTACACCAGAAGGTGCAGAGGCACTGGTGTAGCAGTAAACTGTGACAGCCTGTCTGTGCCAGTCGTGTTAATGCGTTCCCGCACGCTCAACATGCAAGCCTTCGCAAAATCTCGGCCCAAAATCTAAACTTCTTTCTTTTGCTACACAATCCAAAGACTCCACTTCCCAGCAAGCTGCCGTTCTCACTTACAGATGCTTTATTTTGTTTTCAGCGTACTTTTACCAGAAGGACGAGCGGGAATAGCGTGGGAACTTTCAAAGCAGCAACACTTTTCTCTTTCACAGTAAAAATAATGAAAAGAGACACCATTGCATCCAACTCCACAATTTTAATTCTTTTTCATATTTGGCAGCAGTGCCATGGCTCAGGCTGTTAGTCGCTGGCACCTCACTTCAATGTGAGGTTTGAGATGGACACAGTGGCACTGGCAAAAATCTTTTTCTAAGTATTTTTGTCTTCGCCTCTCAGTATCGTCCCACTAATGGTCCATGTTACTGCATGACTTCAGGCTTCCGCCGCGGCAGAAATGAGGTCTTCGCTCTTCTGGGCATTTACGCAGCGTTGATTGGTACTTAGATACCGACGTTTCGGAACAGCCCATCGGTCCCATATGCAAGAGTCATGCTGCATAATATTCTGAGAGAAATAAGACTTTCATATTCATCTTCGTCTGCAAGTTGCCCTCACCACAAGGACAAGCTTCCGTAGCCTGGGGAAGTTCCACAAAACAGCGCTCTTTAGGAAATTGGGGAAAAGTGGAGACGCGAGAAAAGTGTTTTCGCTTCGGTTTGTCCTGGGTCACCCCATGTCTCAGGTGGCTAGTCGTCGGATTGTCACCGCGGGGGGGGGGGGGGGGGCCTGGGCACCATCCGAGGCAATACCTTGTGCCATTTGGGGCGGCCCAGGTTTCACTGCGACATGTTTTGCTCCAAGTAGTTTTGCCTTGCCCTGCCACTGTCAGTTAGCCAGCGCTCCATTATAATCTGCCGTACATGTTGCCATTGCCGGGACAAATGGGCGAAGCCTGGGAACTTTCCAAAATGTAACGCGTTTTAGGGAAAGCCAGGGATATGGGACAGCAAAGTACTTCAACATTTTGCCGTCAGGACTTGAAGGCCAGTGAACTGGGCAGACCCACAAGACACGTAGCCGATTTGGAAACTGGCTTGTGCATGCTTGTTTAAATGTAAAGGAATTGCTAGTGCCTTTCGTCAGTTTTCTACCTTTATTGTCTCCCACTTGCACTCCATTCCACGCATTTTCTTTCCTATTTCCTCTCTCTCCCCGCTTCAGAACAAACACCAATTCGCTACACGTCAACGGCGTTCTTTACGCTACATTTCACCCGAAATGGACTCAGAGGAAAAATTTCTCAGTTTTTTAAACTCTCCACCCCCCTACCCGTAAAAAACATCATTTATCATTTAATATAAAGGAGAAAACCCCATATGGAAAAAAATCAGGCGCAGCCGCTGATGACGGATAAAACCACACAAAAAGGATTTCGTGAACGCGAATGGATTAAAAAAGAGGTTAGCTATAAGCCAGTCAGCCAAACTGGGAGGGTGGGCACTTCACCCCTCAGTGGGGGGTGGGGGGTGGGGGGGTTGGAGAGGGACAGAGCTCCGCTGGCTGTTGGATTTCTCCCATTAATCAACGTATTGATGAAATTTAATTTGTCAAACGCAGGCCCGAGATTGAGTTGTGTAAGGACTGCTTGGAGCGAGAGAGAGAGGGAGCGAGGGAGGGGGTGAGAGGGAACATGGGAAGCGAAGGGGCGAAGAACGGCCTGCAGAAATCTGGGGAAAAACAAGGAACCGCGTATTTTATGTGACTCTGAATCAAGTTTCATTCTCAGCCCTGGGCGTCAGTGTAATATTCAGAACTGGCGCTCACTGGTCCTGCGGCATAAATAGGCACGCTACTTAGATGGGCCCATAGGCTTACACTAGCGGAAGGTACAGTCCTTTCTTGAAACAAACCGCACCGTTATGATTTCCCATGCCATTTTGATACGAATATATTTCAGTTTATTATACACATATCTCAATATTAAACTTTTCTTTGTGGTGAAGGGCCCCGCAACAGACGCTACGGACGCACCGCAGCCTTGAGGCTTATTGTGCAACCCTGTGATGAAGATGATTAGTCTTTCCGTGTAATGGAGCACTGGTGGAATGAAACTGACAGGGAAAAACCGAAATACTCGGGTAAAACTGTCCGAGTGCCACTTTGTCCGCCACAAATCCCACATGCAGTGACCTGGGATCGAACCCGCGCCTCCGAGGTGACAGACGGGCGGCTAACCGCCTGAGCCATGGCACGGCCCCAGGACTATCTTCGTACAAGCGCTGCTTTTCGTGCGATCGCTGTATGCATTAACTAGCAAATATTGCTGGGCATAGGTCGCTTTAGCACTGTCAATCTATTAGTGTCGCTTACGAAAAAGACAAGAGAAAGAGAGAAAAAGAGAGAAAGAAATGGACAAAACTCTCCGAAAGTTTTACGTAAGTTATATACTGGTGTTGCGATGAGCTGCGATAGCTCAGTAAATACAGCGACTAGAATGCAACAGCGAAAGTGGTGGTTCGAACCCCGACAGGTGTAAGCAACGATTTCCTCTCCACGTACATGCTCTAGTGCAGCGGGCACTAGACCTTTTATTCGCAGAGGCAAAGCGGCCGGATCATGAAGCTAGCCACTCAACCCTCTGCCTGCATGATGTTACGCCCAGTTATGCACGGGAATAAATCGCCGTTACCTGTTCCGATTACGTGCGCACCAACACAGAAGTTTGCACTACCCAGCCTACTGTGACCCTTGCTGTGTATCTACCATGACACAGGTCTGCCATTACGTTGTACAGAAAATGGCGTTCTTTCATCTATCAGACAAACGGCAGTTGTGACCTTAAGGCTACAGACAGGTCACATACACCTGGATGCAATACGTTTGCTTTAAGCTAGCCGGTGAGTGGGATTTACACACTACCTCTCCCCTTGCGGGTAATTTTTTCATATTTGTGGTATTTGTGAAGCGTTTCTTACTTCAATGGGAAAACCAAAGACTTCTAAAAGGTTTTGACTACGGTGTATGATATTGTGTGGTGATGGGTTTATGTACCTTATCCATCGTCCGAAGAGTAAAATGTTAAAAATATTAAAAATTAAAATCACGACGTTTCGGAAGCTGGCTCTGCTTCCTTCCTCAGGTGAATGGAGGGGGAGAAGAGAAGAACACCTATTCTGTTGGGCCCCTTAAACAGAGCTAGCCTTCATCACTGGAGGTCCAGTTCTTCTCTTCTCCTTCTCCATTCACCTGAGGAGGGAAGCAGAGCCAGCTTCCGAAACGTTATGATTTTCATTTTTAATATTTTTAATATTTTATTCTTCGGACGATGGATAAAGTCTATAAACCCCATCACTACACAAACCCAAAGAGTGCCTGGAAGCTGATTTGAACGCGAGGTTTAAAGTTAGCAGGGTATGGACGAGGAAACTCATGATTTGTGCACGCTATTTCCCTGCAGCGAGCTAGCATGTTCAGTGCAGCTTCAGTGGCTGGAAAAAGAAACACAAGCTGCAGTTTGTAAACCGGGAAAAACGGGGACAACAAGACTGAGTTCGGCGTTAACGAAAGAGGTCATGCGATTGTACTGTATAACGCTGCAAGCTTCAAGCTTATGTCACAGATCAGCAATTCAATAGCCATAAATGCTACGTTCTGCCCACACAGTGTGTTTATGTGCTTTGTGTGGATCTCAGAACAAACAACGATTATTTCCCTATACAGCATTAACTGGCTGGTTTTTATAACCGAGACGGAGTGTGTTTACTGCGCGGTACGGACTTTATATCCCACCAGGTTTAACATCCAACAATTCTACGTTCTGCCCACGCAGTGTATTTATGTGTTTTGTGTGGATCTCAGAACAAACAGCGATTATTTCCCTATACAACATTAACTGACTGGTTTTTATAACCGAGACGGAGTGTGTTTACTGCGCGGTACGGACTTTATATCCCACCAGGTTTAACATTCACAAATTCTACGTTCTGCCCACACAGTGTGTTTATGTGTTTTGTGTGGATCTCAGAACAAACAGCGATTATTTCCCTATACAGCATTAACTGACTGGTTTTTATAACCGAGACGGAGTGTGTTTACTGCGCGGTACGGACTGGATCTTTAACTATCCCCTCTAAAGCCCAGTGGTTACTGTATGTACCGCCAGGTTTAACATTCACAAATTCTACGTTCTGCCCACACAGTGTGTTTATGTGTTTTGTGTGGATCTCAGAACAAACAGCGATTATTTCCCTATACAGCATTAACTGACTGGTTTTTATAACCGAGACGGAGTGTGTTTACTGCGCGGTACGGACTAGATCTTAACCATAAAAGTAAAGGTAAAGCAATCCCTGAACAGGCCTGGACAGTCCCTGAGGGTTCTAGGAACTCCCAGAATCTCTATACAGTCTGCACATGAAGGTGGTAAGGTTGTCAGCCCTACGCACCGGCCGCCTTCACCCCCCAGGAAATATTCCTGGTACTCATTTCTGTTACAGGCTGAGTCCACCCCAGGGCCATAGTGCGGCCGGAAGGATTAAGGCGATGAAAAATTCCAGTGACACCATCGGGAATCGAACCCGCGACCTTCCGTCTTGTAGAGCAGTAACTCAACCAACTGCCCCGCCGCGTGCCCCGAATCTTAGCCATAGTCCGGGTTATTCTTAGCCTTTGGAGACCACGCCATGGCTCAGGCGGTTAGTCGCCGACCTCTCAGTGCGGAGTCCTGGTTTCGATTCCGGGTCAGTCCATGTGGGGTTTCTGGTGGACAAAGTGGCACTCGCACAGTGTTTTCTCCACTACTTCGGTTTTGCTGTGTCGTATCATTCCACCAGTGCTGCACACTCACATTCACATACGCGATGCTGCTACCAGACGGGCAAACAGGCCAAGCCCGGCAAACTTTCAAAAGCAAGGCTCGTTCGGAGACCGGGGAGCGCTGGATAGAAAAGTACTTTCATTCTTTATTGGGTTACTGGAACTTTTCGTGACAGTTCTTAATGGTAGGATTTAGTAACGTCAATACTAACCCTTCTGGTGTTCTTCCCACAGACGAATTAACTGATTGGCCCCAGGAGTCTGGAGGAAATTTTGCACCTTGCGCCCCACTGATGAAGAAAACAAGAAGAAGGAATTACTTATCACCGTAACGAAAAGAGAATTTCTCATCCCCAGGAAGTAAATATTGATATTTTAATATCAAAACAATTAAAGAAGACCAAGTCTGACCTGCTAAGAAACACTGATATAAAAGGCAGCTGTTTCCCCCAAACGGGCTTTAATTATTTACAAGTTTTATTTTGCTCCCAGTGACAGCGCGGTCTAAGGCGTACGTCTGCTGCCGAGCGCTTGCTGGGATCGTGGGTTCGAATCCCACCGGGGGCATGGATGTCTGTCTCTTGTGAGTGTTGTGTGTTGTCAGGTAGAGGTCTCTGCGACGGGCCGATCCCTCGTCCAGAGGAGTCCTACCGACTGTGGTGTGTCTGGGTGTGATCAGGTGAAATCACAAAAACCGTCGACACCTGCTGTGGACGAGTAGGTAGAAGAGGGAAGGACTAAGAAGGAAAGGTGTTGCTCATACCGTGCATGGATATTAGTCAGACACGAAATTTTCTCCAAATAATGTGCTATCTGGACACATTTTGCTTTTGGCTAATAATCATGCACGGTATGAGCAATATAAAATTTGCCAATGCCAAACAGGCAAAAGAAGTGTATCTCTACAAGAATAGCAGCGCGAAGTTGCACAAGACCAAATCCAGAACACCCTATGGCATTACAGTTTGTTCCCTTACCAGCAAACAAATACCAACTACGATAAGCACTGCTACCCGTATGGCACTTACTTGGCCTCAGGCTGGAGTGGCGTACGAGTACAGACAGTGGCAAGTGATGTTCTTCTGCCAAAAATTCCAGAAGTGGTCTGAGACAAACACAGCTTGCCGCTTAATGACTACGGAAGTTGCTTTCCCCAGAGGTAAAGCATCTATTCATGAAGTTGATCACTCACCGTCTTCAAGCGCCTACGTCAAGAATGAGTGGAAGCATACCTCCACTTCGCGTATAAGATTTCATGTCCCGTACAGGGATAAATTTGATTTGCCGTTACCTTTTATTTCTGTCTACAGAACAACTAATTCCTGCAGAGTTTCCACTAGTATGGTGCTGGTTTTACGGAGGCAGAAAAGGAAGGTCCTTGGATGCAGTAGGGATAATGAGGTGACGTACTGATCACCTGCACGCAGTGCACAGTAGCGTATCGCCAACCGCAGCACAACCCGCCTAACTTTAGAACAATTCCTTTTGCAACTCCTTGTTCTATGGGGAAGAGGAATGATCACGCGCTTTGAATATTAGAAGTAATTATGCCGATCCCAGTGGCCGCGCGGTCTAAGGCGTAGGTCTGCGGCCGAACGCTTGCTGAGATCGTGGGTTCGAATCCCACCGGGGGCATGGATATTTTTCTTGTACAGTGTTTGTGTTGTCAGGTAGAGGTCTCTGCGACGGGCCGATCCCTCGTCCAGAAGAGTCCTACCGACTGTGGTGTGTGTCTGAGTATGATCAAGTGAAAATAAACAACCTCGACACCTACTGTGAGTGGGTAGAAGAGGGAAGGACTGCGAAATGAAAAAAGTAATTATGCTTATGTTACGTACAATTTATAGCAGTTAGTTTCACGAAAGCTGTGTAAGATAAAGACACAGTATGAATGCAACGAGTCCTGCTTAACAGCACGAAACGGTAATGAAGGGAAAGAAGACATATTCTGCATCGCGCAATGGGATTCAGCTGCCACATTACCTTCCTTCCAACAAACAGTTATTCATTCGCCCTTCAGTCACGCCTAAACAAATTGTTGAAAACACGCAAGCATACAGAGTTCTTCATGCGGAAGCATCTCACTACCCCTTCTGCATCATTTCTCCCCCCCCCCCCCCTCCAGCCACCGCCACAAACATCTCTTACGTCAACAAAAAATAGCAAAGGCAAAACTAGAGCAAACACACTTCAGCGGATGCAGAGAAAGGGCTGAAAAAGGCCCTATGTTTGCTCAGAGGGCAACTAGTGCAGGCCACCCAGCGTCATGTGTGTGTATCGCTGTTCCAAAAATGTAGGCTGGACACCGGTGAGAGACTTGTTGTCAGTTGTCGGAAACAAACCGCATTATGTGGCAGCGTACAGCCTGAGAATAAACAAAGCGTGCCTTGTTACGAGGCACATCCAGAGAAATGTATATGAAAGGCAACCATTAAATTATTGTTACAACAAATATATATACAGGGTCCTAAATTCGTCTGACAAATAGATTTTTTCATTTCCCGCTAATATTGAGTCGCGGATTTGGAAGTTCTGCCAAGTGAGTAGGTTAATATGACAAGCAACAAGACGGGAAGTAGGGAATTATTTTTTTCAGATAAAGTAAAGGACCCTGTATACACAGGCCTGTATGCAAGGGTAGGTATGTATAAGTACACGCACACTCACCTGAACAAGTACTTCTCTGATACAGACAGTAGAAACCTCACAATTGACCCCAAAACACTAACCACGATGCCCGACAATTCGTAAAATCATGAGCCAGTTTCATCCCATCACAGAGTCCTTAAGGAAGGTAGCCTGAATGTCGTTTATTCACCATTTCTCATGTTAAAGTTTTGCCTCGTCTGGTTGCCCTGTCAGTAAGCTGCATGCATTTGCTCCTTCCACCGCCCTGTCCACGCCCCAACACATAACAGTCCGCCGTAACTGATTATCGTAACTGCAAGCCCAGTACGCGATTCACCCGCACCCCCCAGTTGGTGCCCTACGTTTGTCTCAATATTTGCCTGACAGACGTTTTACAAACCAGTGGCTCACATTCTTTCTTAAAGAAAGGTGTTAACTTTCTCACGTAGAGAGACAGAAAAATTGTTTTGTAGACTGCAATATATAAAATGTAAATATTTCATAAGCAAAGCACAGTCAGGACAGGAGGAGAAGAACCTCACTGAGGGGGGTCAAGTCCCACCGATGGATGTGGCGCTATAGGAAGAAGGGGAAGAAGACGGTGTAAGTTTCGTAGTCTTTGAAGACACTAATTGCCCCTATTGACCTCAGTTGCACATTTGAATCAGAAATAATTAGGAACAAGACATTTTATTTGTCACTAGAAGTGGGCAAACATGAAACGTGATAAGGGTTTTAGCACTCGGGATCTTTGCTGATCCTGCACACAGACGCACAAGACACACATCCAAAACTGGAGGGCGTTAGAAACCGTCAGCTTGCCATGCGGACAAAAATGTTATTACACAAGGAAGGTCTGTGGACAAGAAACAACCGCACATTCTGGCTCAGTGGACAGTAGCAGGTAGTAGCAAGCTGACGTTATAGTCTGAAAAGTAGTTGCCAAACGTAGCAACGCAAATTAGAGTCTACACAAAATACGGGGATGCAATAGAGATATATATATTGTCGTAAAGTAGTCTGTTGAGTTTCGAATTTGAGTGAGGAATTTACTTGCGAAAGCAACAAGTTTCCTGTCATGTAGCCATTTAACATTACAGAACACTTGCTACTGTACAGTAACAGGCCTATCTGTTCTTTGCCTTCTCCTGCCTGTCTCGGCCGTTTGCATAACCGCAATCAGTGAGACTTACACAAGTCTAGATAAATCCTAAAAGTTTTTGACGATGCTGTATCATATTGTGTGGTGATGGGTTTATGTACTTTATCCATCGTCCGAAGAGTAAAATATTAAAAATGTTAAAAAGTAAAATCACAACGTTTCGGAAGCTGGCTCCGCTTCCGTCCTCAGGTGAATGGAGGGGGAGAAGAGAAGAACGCCTACTCTGTTGGGTCCCTTAGACAGAGCTAGCCTGGGATTTTAATATTTTTAATATTCTAATATTTTATTGTTCGGACGATGGATAAAGTCCACAAACCTATCATCACGCAAGACTGTACAGAAAAATAACGTAATTAGCTGGTGGATAAGTAAATATTGGTTGTTCAGTGCATGGTTAAGGTAAATAAATTGAAGCTTACAGCACGTGATCAAGTGATACTTTGGTAGAGGCATATAAAGTAAGGAAATACAGTGCGCTCTATCTGAATATTGTGGTCATGCAGACGGTTGCAGGACGTCAGTTCCAGTTCTTATGCAATGTTTATTGCCCACTACTGCACAGTAATTTTATACACTCCTAAATGTTTCGGCCGACTTTCTCAGCCATCATCAGGAAGTGTGCAGTATTTGGTATAAATAACTTGTGTATGTAAAACAGCTGGACGGAATATGTGCAGTATTAAATGTTCCAGTTCTTAGTTTGTAAGAATTTAAATTTGTGGCTTCGTTTGTGCTGTCTTAGAGAAGCCCTAATTTTACGCAGCTACCCAATGTTTCCTTAACGCGTAATACGCTGTGTTGCATTTCATGTGAGTGTAATATTAATATAATCACGCCACACAAATCACGCGCTCATTTGAATACAGTTACCCGCATATGAATGCATGGGTCGGGCATCAGGCGGGGCGGGGGGGGGGGGGGGGGTGTAGCAGCAACCTGGAGTTGCTCCTCACTGGAAGATTAGAAAGGGTTAAGCCAGCTCTTTAACCAAAGCGCGAATAAAACTTAAAGTGTAGCGAAACAAACGCTTTGCACACGCAAGTTCATGGAAGTTACATTTTGATCAAAATATTAGACAAAATTGGAATTAGTGACAAAGTGCACTGTTTAATACGACACGTATTTTGATAATGAGTTTCACGCTTTTTATTTGTCATCGTTTTTGACGTTTATTTATTGTGTATAGGCGCCAGTACTGTCAATTTCGAGGAAAAGCTAAATTGTTATGCGACGTGTGCTCTGGGGTGGAGGTCTTTGAAGCGAAACTGAGCCTGTTAAAAGAAATATATCGACACAAAGTCTTGGCCAATCTGCGACTCACAAAAGAGTTTTACAATTTTCCACCTCACCAAAAGATTGACAGAGACCGAAGGGCAAACTGTTTTGCATTTTTCGGCGTTGCCAAAATAAATTCTCTTGAAGGTTTGGCGATTAATCTACAGGTCCCAAAATTCTTTTGCGTTTCACATTGATGAGGTTCAGGTATACTTTTGATGATGATGATGATGATGATGATGATAATCATCATCATCATCATCATCATCGTCGTCGTCGTCATCATCATCATCATCAGCATCATCATGAGCTGTGAAGTGTTACGCGCAGTGCCTGTTCTTCATCCCTCGATATGAAGCTGGTCCTTCCATCTTTTCCCTGTGCGCCCTATGTTTCTCTTCCCCTTTGGCCTATATTTCAGTGCCTGTTTGGGTACCCTGTCTGTGTCCATTCTCTCTACATGCTGTAGCCACTCTCGTTAGTACTGTTTGATTTCTAAACAGTGTTCTGCACTCCAAGTTTCTCCCTCACTGATTGATTTTTTCCCTGTTTAACTTAGTTTTAAATGGACAGAAATCAATTATAAAGGAATCAGTGGCGGATACTGAAATGAACGCCTGGTCTAGCAGAACAGTACACAAAGCGGCATTGTACCTTCCCGCTAGACCTTACCGCCGGATCAGGATTCGCCACTGAATACTACGACAATTTAAAATGCTCTCTAACCGAGTTTAGTAAGGCTACGGGAGCCCGCCAAATAAATTGAACGTAATAGAAACTCCCTCGGAGAAAGCCGGAACAATACTTGGCACGGCTTGTATCTGGGAAAAATATTTTCAGTGAAGAATATAGCAAATCTTAATGTCGTTCACTGTTTGCTGAAGTAAAAGTGCGTGCTAAGTTGCGTATTTCTTCTTCATGTTTCAAGAAACATGTTCGTAAGTTACCCAAGAACACCCATGCCGAAAAGTCACACTAAGGAGTGTGACGAAATTGTGCGGGAACTTAGCGAACATTACTGTTGACAAAATGGAGGTGAAGAATGTGCAACAACAGCATACGTAACATAAATACTCGTATCATAATTAATCTCTGTGTAATGCACAGACGAGTGTGTGTGTGTGTGTGTGTGTGTGTGTGTTAGTGTGTGCGTGCACGTGTGTGTGCCGTTTCGTTCCCAAAAGTTCTTCTTTCCTCTCGCTGTCACTGCAGCTACAGCAGCTGTAGGCGTTGTTATGTTGAAAGCAGAATGCAGCTCGGCAAGTGTCATAATTTCGACAACCATTAATAGGAAGGTAGACAGGGGGAAAATAAGTGTGTCTCCATGTCTTGTCAACAGAATGCAGGACAATAGTTTATGACGAAGATAGCTACTAAATCCTTAGAAAATGTGGCATTATTCAAATACACGGGAACAAAGCAAAATTGCACCCACAAAGAAATTAAGAACAGATGAAATTCAGGGCGTGTTGTACCGGCTGTTCCGGAATGTTGTGTCTTCCCATTTGAGATCTAAAGACGTCAGAAGTGAAACATAACAGAGTGTAATTGTCCAAGTGATTTATAGGCGTGTTAGGCTTGGTGTGCATGAACCCCTTCTTGTAGTCGATCTATTGGCCCTTGCAAAAGAACTATTCTTTCGAAGAATTGAGATTAGATTGCCCTGTGACCCCACATCATATAGCAAATATTCTCTGACGCAGCGTCATATCCCGGTTATTCTCTGACGCAGCGTCATATCCCGTTGTTCTCTGACGCAGCGTCATATCCCGGAAGAAAGGAATGATCCAGAAACAGCGGGCATGAGAAATCCCAAAATTAGGATAAGATTTTTTAAAGTTCGCCAAATATCATTTGCCGGTGAAGTGCGTTTGGACAAGACATGGGGTAGGCCTGTACTCGAACGTGGTATTTTTTGGTGTGTGAAGCGAAAAGTTGCTATGTTTTGGTGGAAAAACTGGAAGAAGTACACCAGTTCGAAGGCCAAAGTGTATTCTAAAGTCATAGGCCGCCATGACGCGGAGCAAATTAATCTGGCTTATAATAGGAGTAAGTTGCGGGTTCTTATGAACGTAGCAACAAACTTTATGTTTCCACAAGGTACCTGAATATTTATGTACAGCAAAACGTCTACAGATCTGCCATACAGAAGGCTGCTGCACGCGGTCACTTAGTAGAGAGCCAGTTGCATTGAAGTAACGTGGCGCGGCTGCTGCTGTAAGTTGCGCCTTTCCTTAGGCCTATGCGATTAAACGGTCTGAGGAAGGAGGCAGCAGGTGAGGTGTGTTTCAGCTCCATGTGAGTTAAATACGTGTTATATTGTACTGACACTCACTGAAAGGCATTCGCCAGCTTTGGTGTAACCCGCGTTGATGAGGTTTGGCGCAAGACCACTTTAACCAATCCCAGCCGAAATCTTGCAATCGGTTTTGGAGACGAAACTTGTGACGTCTTACAGACGTGTCCAGAAAACTGTAATAGTTCGTTATATGTCGCGTTGTAAAATACGTAGGCGTTGTAGAAATTCTCTATTTCGTACTGGAATCCGCAATATCTGTTCCCTTCACATACCGTAGACTAGCTTCTGTCACCGGCTTCTATCTGCTGCTGGCTTCTATTCGTCCTGCACACAAGCCAGCTGGGATGCATATTGACAGCGAACAATACAGGATGTATCTAGCTTAGCCCAATCCTAGCGCCGGCTTGGTACGACAATAGGATGAGCTGGGCCTATTGCCTCACAAAAGCCAACAATAGCACATCTTTTTTTACACAGAGATTTTAGTAGGCGTGTAACCAGTCAGTCACGGGGTTCTTCCCTGTCTTGCTTGCAGACACACGGAGGTTGTGGAGTGGAATGCTGTTCGTTACAAAGTTGAGCCTTCGCGTCAAGTGAGTTACCCTGCGGTATTTCTACTACCCGCTTCGCCTTATTTGTATCCTGTGTGTTCTTGCCGCCTTTTCAAAGGTTTTAACGACAGATAAATTTTACACACAGAAACAATTAATTCAGCCTTTACCAATTTTTTTTTGGGTCACGGCGCACTTGTTAACCTAGTAAATATTTAGGGAACACAGGTGTTTTTTTTGCCCCGCATTTGTCAAATAAAGGACTGCGCAACAAGATCTGCTAGTAACCAAAATTTTTTCTTATAAAAATTCTTACATGAGTAGTATATTAAATTATAACCGATTATGCTAAATTCAAATTTGATAAAAAGTAAATAATTTTTTTTTATTTCTAGACTTTTCCACAGAACACCTCTTCACATCTCTTAGAACACCGGCGTTCCGCGAAACACAGTTTGGGAGACGCTGGTTTAGTGTGTCGGCAGATAGAAGGCTTCACTCTGGAGGATGGAGACGACCACTCCATGCTGAGTCTGCTAGGGCTATATGGGAGGTTTAGTCCATAAAAGATGTACAGACACAAGTATAAAAGGGGGATAATCAGGAAGATAAAAGGAAATAAAAAGGCTGATACACCAAGACTAATACTGATTTTTTACACAGCTACAGTCCAGAATTACTGAGGGATATAAAAAAGTTACTAGCACACAATGGAATTGCAGGCGCAGGTAAGTAAATAAAATTGCGTGATATTTCTCTTTGGTAACAGCATTAGAAACCCGTGAGAAACTTACAATAAGTGCCATGCACCACAAGAAAAATTCCCGGAATGCGAATTCAAGTTATTGAAGATCGATTTAAGAACGCACAATTGAATAAATCCAGAAACCCTTACGTATTCTGTGAATGCTCCAGTCAGAAACACACTGGCTGCAAGAGGAGCGCTAGCTGTGTCACGGAGATTAAGAAATGCCTGCACGCAGCCACGACTACAACGGTGCGAGTTTTGAAACTTACAGCTTCATTAACCTTTTAAAGCCTAGCGGTAACTTTACGTACCACCAGGTTTAACATTAAAAAATTCTACGTGGTACCCACATTGCGTTTATGTGTTTTGTACGGATCTCAGAACAAACAGCAACTTTTGCCTTATAAAACATTAAGAGATCGGTTTTTATAACCGAAGTGGAGAGTGTTTACAGCGCGGTACACACTGAGTCCTTATATAAAACAGATACGATTCGTCTTTAAAGGGTTAAAATTGAAATATCTGCTCTCGTTGGTCTTTTACGTTACGTAACGGGTTTAACCGATACTGGAAATCCGAAGGAACCTAATGCTGTCCCCATTAGGATTGTCGTTGCAGTCCTTCCCTCTTCTGCCTACCTGTTCACAGCAGGTGTAGAGGGTATTTGTTTTGACTTGATCACACTCAGACACACACCACAGTCGGTAGGACTCCTCTGGACGAAGGATCGGCCCGTTGCAGAGACCTCTACCTGACAACATAAACACTGTATAAGAAAAACATCCATGCCCGCGGTGGGATTCGAACCCGCGATCCCAGCAAGCGATCGGCCGCAGACTTACGCCCTTTAGGGTTGACGAGTCCTAAAAGAAAGTCCTACGTTAACTGATACCTACGTTTGAAAGGAACACACTTTATCCATCCCAAACTGTAGACAAGTCCTAGAGAAGCCGCTCAGATTTTCGGGCTTAACAAATTCCCACATTTCGAAGGAACAAATTGCTTTCATTTTCGATTATAGGGGGTGCCTAGGCGAGCGTTTTAGAACTGATTACCCCTCCGAAAAGCCGGAATGTGTTAAACCAGCTACACAGTGCAACATTGCAGTAGCCGGGAATCTTCAATTCCATAAACACTCTGGCCATCATACAATGGACGCACTGCTCAGTCTACTCACACACTTTTCGTTGTCTTCCTTCTGCGTGACACAGATCATACAGGTTCATACAGGGTCCTGTCAAAAGCATAGGTTTGCCGTTAGAAGTCATGAAGGCTCGGGGGGGGGGGGGAGTGGAAAGTTGGGCTTGCACCCTTACTTTGACATTCGGCACAACTGGGACTGCAGAACTGTCAGCTCTACACCCCGGCCGCTTTTACTGCAAAGGACATCCTCTGGTACTCATTTCTTTTGGCGAATGAGTGGACCGCAGGGCCAGAGTGCTGCCGCAAGGATTATGTCTTTGAGAAATTCCAATGACATCATCGGGATTCGAACCCGCGACCTGCCGGCTTGTAGCGCAGCGGTCGAGGCTTCCCTTCGTCTCGACGTCTAATAAGTACCTTTTCTCAGAGTAAAGCGGTCGAAACGTGACCATTTCCAACGAGTTCGTGCAGCAATATTAACAGGGTTCTGCAGCAAGTATTCCTATATCCTTTTACAGCTTACAGCTCAGGCACTTGCTGCTACTGTGGGTCTGCTGTTTAAAGTTCAGGTCTACGTTCTGTAAATTCCTTCCTTCTGTCGCGTTTGAAATTCCTTGTAACCGTCTGAAACGCCTGTCAATATGTGTCTCCTGAATCAGTATATTTGTCCAACTATTAGAATGCATTCTAAATTTTACAACGACACAAATGTAATATTTATTTTCTACCATCTGCAGATAAAATTTCCGCAAAGATTTTTCAAGTATTTATGACACAAAGCTACACTCTGCGAATATAAAGAAGATAATCCGGGCTTACATAAACGTTCACTATAAATCAATATGGTCGTTGACCCTCAAGTTCCCTTTTATCCCCCTCTCGGTATTAGTGAACACAATCTGTGCAAACAACGTGGTGTGTACAGACAGACGTCTCCTTCCTGTAACTGTTCGTTTGGAGCAAGTTTGCCAACAAGCCTGGACTGAAAGAGAGCATAAGTAAGGTAAACACTCGTGTGAATTTTTTTCATAGTTAGTTCGCCAATTATATGAACACAGTTTACGTACCACAAAGAAGGACGGAAACGCTTGAAGAGGCGAGACCAATTATTTCCATTGTGGGCAGGAAACTTTGTGATAAGATTTAGGTTGTTCAGAATTTATTTCTTACGTACGAACCGTTGGCACAAAGTAAACATGCGTATAGGATAGAGCTGAACGCATCGTACAGACCAACACTGACATCACACAACGCAGTCGGTACAATCCAAGAGTTGTCCAATTAGTCAAGATACTTCCCACATTTTTTGGCCAGAAATTTCGGCACCTTTTTGTTCGCGGAAGTCCCAAATTAAGGTTTACGCTGATGTGACTATGGGTCACGCGGTGGTTGAGGCACTGCGCTACTAACCGGAAAGTCGCGTGTTCGATTCCCGATGGTGCCATTGGAATTGTTCAGTGACACAATCCTTCCGGTCGCGCTGTGGCCCTGGGGTCGACGCAGCCTGTAACAGAGATGAGTACCAGGAGTATTTCCTGGGGGGGTAAAGGTGGCCGGTGCGTAGGGCTGACAACCTTACCATCTTCATGGTAGCCTCAACCTCCTGGTAACGTCAGGGCCTGTCAAGGCCTGTAATGGGTTTGCTTTTCCTTTACCTGATGTGACTATCCCAGTACAAAGTTCACACTTTTCCTAATTAGTTTATTTTAACGCTATACCACGGTCTGCCACGTGGCTTATAGCCAGTCTCGCCGTGCGTATCTCCCTACCTGACGCAGTTTGTATATTCCTTATCACTGTACTGCATAATAACGCTGTATCCATATTACTGACCTTCCATTTGTCTCGTACGTTGTTTATTGCACGTAGTCCCGTGGCACTAAACACGCGGTCCCACGCGTTGCACTTCATTTCCCTGTATCCAATTTTAAGTATTAGTGTTTGACTCAGGAGGAAAATGTTGGCCTTCTCAGCGAATTTGCATGGAAAGTTGGACTGTTAGATGCTGAAGACCAGTGACTGATTTATGGCAGTTACAAACAAACTGGACAGAATTTCAGCTGTACCTTGTGTGTGCCACTCGGTACTGTTATTTCCTGTGTTGTTCTATGTTCTTAGGGCTATTTGCGAATCACAAAGTGAACACGTAATGCGTGGTGAGGAGCGAGAAGTGATAGAGGCAGTGACGGACACTTGCGTTTTGACAGGACCTATAAGCATGCTCGGCACAACAAGCTAGGAAATGAGATCCTACCCTTGCCGACAAGGTCACAGCCTTTCTCCTGAGGCAAGCACCGTGATTACGCACACACCTACGAGTACTTCCCAAATAATTGTAACTTTATTTCGCACTCATGTAATTATACGTACATTAATAAAGGTTATATTTTCCTTTGCTATTACACAATCACACATACTCGAGGTAAATTTAAAGTCCCTCTCCAAGCCATGAAGGCGTATAGAGGGAGCAGAGGTATAGCTCCTGCTTTAGCTCCGGGAGACAACTCTGATGCTCACTGGACTGAAAGCCGTCTGGGCCAGGTGTTTTTCCGGACAATCGTCGGAAGAGAAAATTCTCTTGTTTTTACCAGGAAACAAGCTCTGTACCATCCAGCGCGTAGCCTGGTCACTATGTCTACTGAGCTACCCAGGCTCTTAACCTATGCGATATATGAGAAAATAATAATCCATAAAAGATCGAGTTACTAATAACTGTCTACGGATGACAGCTGGTTGAACTTTTTCGCTTTTCACTTCCTGACTGCATTTCCTGGCTTAAAGCCTAACAGAGTTGAGCTTCTTGGAGACAATGTAACGTGCACTAATGAAAGTGCAGAAGTAGCTGCTTATATACGTGTTGCCACAACACATTGCGCTGTTGTTGTACATAAATGTGTTTATTATAGCAACGCCAGTCAGGATAGCCGCCCCTGTTACTGGCTACGCTATCTCTACTGCCGACGTCAAGTGACGTAGGTTGAGATGGCAAGGTGATCAAGAAGTCTGGATGGTTCGGGTGTGGACCTGGTCTCTTTGAATGTACTCTCTTAGCACTTGTTCTGGGAATACGATAACACTGGCTAAACACCTTGCTCAGTACAAGCAGTAACACTGTTCTAGTCAAAGTGGGTAATTCCTAATAAAAACACATTACGTTTATTGTGTGGTGATGGTTTTATGGACTTTATCCATCGTCTGAAGAGTAAAATATTAAAAATAAAAAAATTAAAATCACGACGTTTCGGAAGCTGGCTCTGCTTCCTTCCTCAGGTGAATGGAGGGGGAGAAAAGAAGAACACCTACTCTGTTGGGCTGCTTAGACAGAACTAGCCTCCATCACTGGGATTAGTGATGGAGGCTAGCTCTGTCTAAGGGGCCTAACTGAGGTGTCCTTCTCTTCTCCCGCTCCATTCACCTGAGGACGGAAGCAGAGCCAGCTTCCGAAACGTCGTGATTTTAATTTTTTTATTTTTAATATTTTACTCTTCAGACGATGGATAAAGTCCATAAAACCATCACCACACAATGTTATACACCAGCGTCAAAACCTTTTAGAATTTATTAGGTTTATTATGTAATGGCCAAACGGGTAGCCCATGTTCCGTTAGATGGAACGGTTTATGGATGAACGGGAAAACGCTTTCCCACTCAGGTGCAGGAATGGGCATTTAACTGTAACTGCGGCTGTCTGTAGCTACATTGGGATTTAAAGACTGGAAGGTAAAGTTTTGAGGCTGCTGAAGCTGAAGGATAAGGCAGAGAAATATGCAGCTATTAGCCATGACAGCTACGCATGGAAATGCAATTATTCAGGGATTTCCAGCCGAAAAATCCCAGCATACAAAACGGTACGCGTACCGGTAAAGAATTTCCGCGTATTAGCTGCGAACAACTCAAATTTCAGGACTCAGGTCTTCTGAGATGTTACAGTCTGACGTCGGAAAATATTAATATTAATCCAAAGGCATAGCATTACACCCTTAAAGACCTGCATCCTGAAGAAAACAGCTCTGAAATACGCAGTGATAGAAATTTGACTGAATTCAAAGCTTTGTGAAGACTAGATTTCGTTGTGTGTATTTCCGGGACAGTGTTCGTTTCTCCCCCGTCCTTTCTGCTGATAATTAACAAAACTGACAGGCACATTTCAAAACCAGAAACAGATGTTTAGACAGGATATATAAACGGCACTGCAAGAAGCATTTCTGCAGTGCAATATCCTGTAATTACTTTGCGGAATTATCCCCGTAAGGCCTGAGCAACTAAATTTCAAATTATGTCCGTTTGGACAGAACTGGCCCCCCTCCCCTCCATTCAATCAGCAGATAACGATATCCAGAACATCAGTGTTAGTCAACAGGTGGGCAGCAGGCAGCTGTCGGTCCACGAAATCTCATAAGATATCGACGGCTAATTCTACACGCGTTGCATAAAAATACATTACGTTTTCTTTACATCTGTACTTATTTTGTATCACAGACGTTTGTATCACATCACTATCACATTTCGTCTTACAGACCACATGACTTTCTTGGCACCTGTCATTAATGGTTCAGCCTAATAGAGTTCTACCTGCAATGTCAAAACCATAGGCTTTCAACTGGTAAAAATAAGACACTTTATATGAGCATATAGATGAATTTGTAATGTCTCACTAAACGCGTCTTGGATTGAGAAACGTGTAAGGTAGAAATTTTAGAGGAAGTTACGTCACTCGAAGACGCAGCGTACATGAATCATTACGACTGCATTTACCGTATCTGTCGCCATTCTCCAATCGTGCAACTGCGAGCTGCCGTATCGTTTCCATTCTCAGTTCCCCTAGGAGGCCTCCCATATTAACTGTGTTAGCGTGGCGTTCAAATGTCTGTCGCATAATCGACTCGTACGTTAATGTCTGCTTGTGCTGCTGTTGCTCCCGTGTCACACTTCAGCACAGCAGCCATTTTGGTGTCGCTGATTGACTGGTGCCAGGATGGGAAGCCAGCAGGGACATGACATCCGTACAGGGTCTGATGAGTAGAGGTCAGTGACTGTGTGTCAATATTGCTGTCACTTCATCGTCGGACAGCGGGCAAAAACGTAGCCTCTCTGCAGTCTCGGAAGAAGGAGCCACTTTAAAATACAATAAAAAATAAAATTACATTTATTTAAATTTATCCGGTTTTCTCTTCTCACTGTTGTTATTACGCCGATCCCAGTGGCCGCGCGGTCTAAGGCGTAGGTCTGCGGCCGAGCGCTTGCTGGGATCAGGGGTTCGAATCCCACCGGGGGCATGGATTTTTTTTCTCTTGTACAGTGTTTGTGTTGTCAGGTAGAGGTCTCTGCGACGGGCCGATCCTTCGTCCAGAGGAGTCCTACCGACTGTGGTGTGTGTCTGAGTGTGATCAAATGGAATCACAAAAACCCTCGACACCTGCTGTGAACAGGTAGGCAGAAGAGGGAAGGACTGCGAAACGAAACTTCTGTCATTGTTACAGACTGTTAATTAAGTTAACTGTAATGCTTTTTCCCTTCTCGTTTTTGTTCTGGTTTTTATATTATTTTGATCATGCCAGCCTTAGTCACGTGTGATTTTCTCTTGTTCTCTTTCCTATGTCTTTTCTCTTGTGGAATGTGTCGCATGTGTTTTTTTTGTTCCTGCACGGTCCCTGTATTTGGTCTTGTTGTGGTTCCAACATATTAACAATAAATATTATTATTTTTCTCTTGTTAGCCACCGGGTTGTTAGATAACAACTGTAATCAACAATAATTGAATTATTACAATATCATCATCATCATCATCATCATCATCATCATTATCATCATCATCATGCTTGGTTTTATTTATTAGGGGAAACGTAGGTCTGTCTACACAAATCATTATAACAAAGTCAAAACCAGACAAAGGTTCCTTTTTTTTACCAGTAGTCGCCTATTAGCAATCGCACAGTGCTAACACTGTACCTTGTTTCCGAACATTTGTATCAATATTTGTCTTGCGCCAAAGGCATATGGAAAGCTATAACTGTTAACCTAACCCTGGGTCCCCAGTAACCTTTGCATTTTTTGTCACTGTATGTGTGGACGCACCCGTGCGCAAAACGCGTGTTCTTTTGATTGCAGAAAAAAATGGATCCATTGGCGTTTGCTTTACAAAACTGGTTCTATTAAAGGGGCTTGAAATCGGAAGGGTCCCGTATTCTTTCACATGGATATAAAATGGCTGACATGTAACTCCTTCCCTTGTCTTCACCCCATGCAACTTCTATTGTCGACAAGCCATTAGTAAAAGCGGTTAGGGGACACAAAATGCCTGCTACTTTTTTCGCCATAAAACTGGCAGAAATATACCAAAAACATAAACCGGCTCATGATCTGTTCCAACGGCACATACAAAGATCACGGCTATATGATGTAGTGTTATACGGGAAGCGAGAGCAAAGTTATAGAAAGTCGTAAATTTGGCAATAAAATGTCGAGAATAATCCAGTCTGCGGTTTCCTGTTATTGCCCTTTGCTGCCCCGCCTTCCGCTCGCATTACAGCACTAGCGCACTTAACCTTTTAAAGCCTAGCGGTAACTTTACATACCACCAGGTTTAACATTAAAAAATTCTACGTGGTGCCCACATTGCGTTTATGTGTTTTGTACGGATCTCAGAACAAACAGCAACTTTTGCCTTATAAAACATTAAGAGACTGGTTTTTATAACCGAAGTGGAGAGTGTTTACAGCGCGGTACGCACTGAGTCCTTATATAAAACAGATACGCTTCGTCTTTAAAGGGTTAAAGTGCGCTGTGTTCTGTTCCTGCACTAACCTGTCGGTACAGCGCGAAACCTGTGTTAATCTGTGTTATGGAGCAAAACATAAAAATATTACATAATTTGATTAATATTTATTACAAATAACACGGAGGGAACCCATTCATTATCACCTGACAATGGACGTACCGTGTTTGCTACAGTGACTGCCATTTGCCTTCACCCTTCTGTGCAGTTATATTGCAGTAACGGTAAATTAAACGCTCTGAAGTAAAGACACTCGACGCTTACCTGGTAAAATTAACAGCTAAAAATTCTGGAGTTTTAAAAACGAAACAAACAAAATCGATAGAAGGGAAATTGAATCAGGAATTATTAGTAAAAAGAAATACATTTACCCAATAATAATTACCAATTTAGGCACCCTTATCTGTGAATCTGTGTTAATTCACGCTGATTTCATTATGATACAAATCTGCCACGTACTCCGGAAGACGGTAGGGTGAGCGGGCAGTACGTGATACTAGCAGACAGAACACGTGATCAAGATTCCGCTCATGTGACATAAGACACACTGCAGGTCGATATTGGCCTACCATGAACATGGGGGCAGTAAATCCCTCTGAAACACTGGCACCTACTGACGAATCTCAAGTCGCCACCTGTCACAGAACTGCAGCCTGTATTAACACTGCTGTCACAGCCTGATGCCTGGAACAGATCATCTGCTGCTGGTAGGAGGGGCCGGTGTGTTTGCTTGTGGAAAACAAAAGCCTAATACAGAACTGTCAACAATACAATTCTGTAAATGGGCCGCAAGCATACAGGATATTGGAACGTAATATTGAATGGATACTGGGAAGCATGATGCGAGGGTGGGGAGTGGAGAAGACTACATAACAAGGAGCTTAATGACCTGTACTCATCACCAAATATTATTCGGGAAATCAAATCGAGAAAAATGTGACGGGCGGGGCACGTAGCACGTATGTGGAAAAGAGAGGTGCATACAGGATTTTGGTGGGGAGACCTGAGGGAAGGTGACCACTTGGGAGACCCAGACGTAGATGGCAGGATAATATTAAAATGGATCTTCAAGACGTGAGATGGGGGTTATGGACTGGATTAAGGTGGCTGAGAATAGGGACAGTTGACGGGCTGTTGTGAATGCGGTAATGAACCTCCGGGTTCTATAAAATGCGGTGAATTTCTTGACTAGCTGCGAAACTGTTAGCTTCTCAAGAAGGCCTCTGCTCCATGGAGTTAGTTAGTTAATTAGTTAGTTAGATAGTTATGACGCGAGGGTGGGAGGTACGTTTCTGGCTGGGGAGAGGTTTGCTACCAGCAGCTTAGACATTTCATGCTCAACCTTCAGTATGTCGCGTACTTCAACGGCTTTTCTTGTTTCGAAAGACGGAGGATTAATACATGCACCAGAGAGTAGCAGCTGCAGCCCACAGTTATCTTGTAAGTCATCAGCTTTACACCCAGGCGGTCAGTCCCACAGTCCCTCTTGTTATCATCAGCGTCAAATCATTAAATTAGATGAGGAATCACAGGCGCAGGCAGTGTAAATTGTTGTGCCAAGAGCAGTGACGCGTAGACCGCTAAGTATTAAGAAGGGGCGGACTTCACTAAGTAAAGCAGACAAGTGTCACAACACTGTAACAGGTTGCACTCGCACAGACGTGCACAGGTACGCACCTAGTGCCAGTACACTGATCAGTCTCTACGAAGCTCACCACAAGGCCCGTGTTTAATATAGGACTTACCGTCTAGCGCTCTGCCAGTCCACGTGTGCTAGCACATTAGTTTGAAGGATGTTCCGGTAAACGTCTAAAGCAGGCAGCACCAGAGGGTCAGGCGGGACGCGTGCTGGGCTCCTGGGGGTGGGTCCTGCTTGTGCGGAAACTGTGTGGGACTGGACGGTCTGCGCACAGAGGATTGACAGGTCATGAGTGGGTCATGTCAACATGTCAAACTGAAGGGACTATAGGAAGCTCTGTGCCCAGTACGTGTGTGTGTGTGTGTGTATGTATGTATGTATGTATGTATGTATGTATGTATGTATGTATGTATGTATGTATGTATGTATGTATGTGTGTATGTATGTATGTATGTATTATGTATGTGTGTGTGTGTATGTATGTATGTGTGTGTGTATGTATGTATGTATGTATGTATATGTATGTATGTATGTATGTATGTATGTATGTGTGTATGTATGTATGTATGTATTATGTATGTGTGTGTGTGTATGTATGTATGTATGTATGTATATGTATGTATGTATGTATGTATGTATGTGTGTGTGTGTGTGTGTGTGTATGTATGTATGTATGTATGTATGTATGTATATGTATGTATGTATGTATGTATGTATGTATGTATGTATGTATGTGTGTATGTATGTATGTATGTATTATGTATGTGTGTGTGTGTATGTATGTATGTATGTATGTATGTATGTATGTATGTATGTATATGTATGTATGTATGTATGTATGTGTGTATGTATGTATGTATGTATGTATGTATTATGTATGTGTGTATGTATGTATGTATGTATGTATGTGTATGTATGTATGTATGTATGTATGTATGTATGTATGAACTAACAAAGTGATGAAAAATTTTAAGCTTCGTTCAGCGCGCAACAGAGAATAAGGCTTTGATAAGATTACGGAACTTGTAGCACACATGAATAACAAAATATTTATGCAGAGTTTTCGACGAAAAATTTCAAACCAAAGTCTATTTCAGCACCTTATGCGTAAATGGAAATATGATATTAAAGTGGATTTTAAAGAAATGTGTTTTCAGGTATAAATTAGTTTGTATATGTAAAATTGTTTCTGAATCGGGGAGTTGGGTTCAAGACGACATGTGAATTCGCACGGGCAGTAATTTGGCCAGACAGCAAATAAGTAAGTTACGGACTTGTCTTGTGAAATGTGAGATAAAGCTGTGGACATGAAAAATATTAGAATTGCTCTTTGCTTTGCTGCAGAAGACTGGCAGTGCAACCCGTACTGAAGTCTTAACAAACAGTTTCCGAATGCCTCATTCGCCGTATGCATACACTGCTGTCCTGCATCGGTTTTTGTGGCCGCTGCACTTACAACATAAAATGACGTGTCGCAGATTCTGAAAGTGCGAGTCGTCCTTGCTTTGTGAAGAGGGACAAACAAGGAACTTCAATTTTACAGGAGCAAAAACAAATTCTCAAGAACCGGAAGTATCAAAGTAACGTTATTATTATCAGTTTGATAGCGCAAATAGTTCGTTTACAGTAAGGGGGAGTTCATTGAAAAATGTTTTTTGTTTCTCCTGGAAAATTGATGTTTTGTTGGTGTCCCTATTTTACAGAATAGCGGCGAAGTTATTGAAAAAATTCTTCAAGTGAAAATTACTAGCTTCATGTCTTGGTATCCCTCCTTATAAAATAGCGCTTTTGGATTAAAATTATGAATCTGAATTCAGTATTGGGCCCATAAGAACCAAATTAGCACTTGAATTGTGGTTTTCTTCACAGGCCCACATTGCCAAACACAATTGAAGGGCGTCAAAATTTTTTCGAATATTAAATAATCCGTGAGACAGCAAAATAAACAGATGTTCGTTTCAAGAACTTTATGAAGAAGCGCGTCTTTTGACACCTGACGGCAACCCTTTATGGTGTTACAACTTTTTGGATTAGCTTACATTTGTCTTCCTCAAGGGAGTTACGTGCTGAGGGCAAACGAAACCCCGGTCTGTGGCACATGAGTTTCGTCTCTTCTGTTGTGTAAACCCACAAGGGACTGCACTTGAAATATGGTACAACATTTCATCCGCCTGAAAACATTTTAATAACACGAATTCAAGGCGCTTCTTTTCACGCTGCAATGAACCGCCCAGTCCTACAAAAAATTAGGGTTCGAACACGTATCTGGACTGTAAGGCTTGTTTGTGTGACGTTATGAAAGGGGTAGTGAATTGGAAGGGGTTTGTATTTTGGTTGGGAGGTCCTCTTAAAAAGCAGACATCGATATTTTTCAAGTCTTTCTGATACCGTTAGCTGAATGACATTTCCTGGTGCGGATTAGAAACCGTGTTTAACAACCGGAAACACTTTGTGTTACAGACCTGCCCTTACACTTTTGCCCTTCAGTTCCTTAGTATCTAATGAGACAAAAATTGTTAGCTGTTTAAACAGCAATTCATTAGCTAGATTATCTGAGAGATTTATTACGCTGCCTAATTTCGTAGTTGCCCCGACATAAAGAAGGAACCCATCTAAAGTTCTTGTTTTATCGGGTGGAGCGGGTTTTAAGACAGATTTGGGAAGGGGTCCTGTCTCCCTTGTTTGCAGACTTGTTACTGTAAAGCACATTTAACTCCTTACAGACTGGAATTAAAGTAAACTGTGTTTCAAGAATCAGTTCTTACCGCCCAGTAAACACAGTGTGTCGGTTGTAAAACAAATCTCGGCTCTAGATAGGGTGGATGGTCAACGCCACGCCCTGCCCGCTTTACCGCCGGGACAGACACCCGGTATCTATTGTACAGGAGGTTGGGTGGGCCCCATGGTCTGGACGGGTGCGGAAAATATCGCCCCCACCGGGGTTAGGTTCCGTGACTGCCCTGCTACTAGCAAGTAGCTATGCGCACTGTTAAAAAGTACATTAACCCTTTAAAGACGAAGCATATCTGTTTTATATAAGGACTCAGTGCGTACCGCGCTGTAAACACTCTCCACTTCGGTTATAAAAACCAATCTCTTAATATTTTATAAGGCAAAAGTTGCTGTTTGTTCTGAGATCCGTACAAAACACATAAATGCAATGTGGGCACCATGTAGAATTTTTTAATGTTAAACCTGGTGGTACGTAAAGTTACCGCTAGGCTTTAAAAGGTTAGCACTAAATTGGGGAGCATGTGAAAGGAATCAGTTGTGTAATTTTAGGGGCTACCCCGGAATATTTCTGTGAAAACTGAGACAAGGGACAAGAAAAGTGTCAGTTACGCCGGCCGGCCAGGGCAAGGAGCCCCCCGCGTACGAAGCACCCGGTTGCCGACGTGTTCAGATGTTACGTGCCTCCACATTTCAGCCGGCTGACATTAGCACGTAACACGAAGGATGCTCGGATATTGGCTAACCGGCCCGCTACCGGTATTTCGGACCAGACTCAGCGGGCACAGCAGTTTTTAAACTCGCAAAATTTGTCTCTTATAACCTCAAATATCCGCGCCGTGTCCACTTTTGTAAAATTATATTTTACACAAGATTGTTAAAAGGTACGTGCGGTCTGTTGTCACGTGGCGTCTCCCGTGCCTTTACTGTTAATCCTGATCAACCTTAAACAAAATACATCTAGACTCAAAGCAGCAGCTACGTTGTCTAGTTGCTTTGCATTCTCGATAAAAATGCTGAGGATTCAGGACCTCTCTGACCTGACCTGAGTGCCCCTCACCAACACTGTGAGAACCTGAAATCTCGCATTCAGACAGGTGTTTATACAGGACACGGGACAGCAATTTGTCGCAACCCACACAGTCCGTCTAACTGAGATTCCCGCATTACTAGGCATTTCGGTTACAAACACATATTCTGTCAAAATGTTGTGTCCACAAAATGTGCTTGTCCTTACATAACGTGCTTAAGTGCTGGTCTGTCGGGGTTGTGCCTCCCGTACAGCTGTGTGTCGGTGCGTCACGACGCACTACTACGTGACGAGCGATATGGCGACGGTATTTTGATGTATGTCATCTCAAGAACCTAACCTGTATGCTGCTTCTAACGCTACCACCTCACAATTAGGTATATTCAGGGGCGCGCCCAAGGGGGGTGTCTGCCGGCTGCGGCCCCCAAACCCCAAACCCCCCAAAACCGCAATTTAAAGAACACCGGTTTTGTAGATATTATGATATCAAAGGCTTTACGTGCTTCACCTTTCAGCCGTAATCAGCTGATGACCAGTACATTAGAATTCTGAAAAATAAATTAATAAAATTAAAAAAACAAGAAGACAGGACACTGTGACTAAGTCACGGAACATGTAGTTATATTCGTATGTATATAAATGCAGTTGCAGGCAGCGTTATGTTGTGCTTACAGCATGATTTTTTACAATATAATTTTTAATATCAAACCTAAATTAGCCTCAAGGACAGCCCCCCCTCCCCTCCCCGAAGGAAAAATTCGGGGTGCGCACCTGCGTATGTCGGCCATGGTGTTGCATTGGATGCAGGCAATAGGAAAGCTCGATACTGCTGCCTTCCACAGGGCGTGATACGAGTATCCGCGTTTGTTCAGGGCTGCCACATGATCCAGATGCTAAGACGGGCACAGAAAGTGCGTCATGCGGCCAGACTGCTTCCTTACCTTTAAGAAAAGAAGGTAGGGTGAAAATTTGAGGCGGCGGTTTAGTAGCGTTTCACCCATTGACTCACTCTCAGTGGAAGTGATGTCAGCAGAACGGACTGGAGAGGCGAGTCTATGGGACAGAGTGAACGGCTGATTATGGCGTTGGATTCAGCTGACGGCATACGCGGTATGAGACCATACACAAGTCAACTGGCAGGGTTATATTCAATGTATTTCATAGGATTTAAAGACATCGCTACTGTGCGTGAACACAAAGGATGCGCATGAAAGGGATGAAAACAGATAAAGGTTTACACGGACTATAAAAAATGAATACGAATAATGAATGCTTATAGGGGGCGTGAACCATAGCGGATCACAAGCGGACGACACGCATAATAAAATCAAAGTAATGAAATGACACACTGCAAGAAATTTGAATCGTTACCAACAGCGGAGGGACGTGCAGTGTGTCCAATATTCATGGCTTAAATTTGCCGATGGGGTTTCTGAACACATGTAGACAATCATTCTTGTTGCTCGAGTAAAATTCATGTGTATCGAAGAAGTATTACATAGAGTAAAGGGAGACAGGACCACCCTACATACAATAGGTACAAAGCTAACTGGATTGGCCACGTCTTGCGTAGGAACTGCCTTCTAAAACACGTTATTGAAGGAAAGATAAAGGGAAGGATAGAAGTGACGGGAAGAGGAGGAAGAAGACGTAAGCAGCTACTGGATGACCATAAGGAAAAGATATTGGAAATTGCGAGAGGAAGCACTAGATCGCACTCTGCAAGAACTCACTTTGGAAGAGGCTATGGACCTCTCATAAGGCAGACTGCGGAGTGAATGAATTTTTAAACTCTCTAAATACATTCTGCTGCTGAAACCATCACCAACACTGACTGTACACAGTTAGCTGCCTGTCGGCATGTGTTTATCACATGACTCTGCCTGTCGGTGTGTGCTTTGTCATGTGACTGCGCCTGTCGGCATGTGTTTATCACGTGACTCTGCCTGTCGGTGTGTGCTTTATCATGTGACTGCGCCTGTCGGCATGTGTTTATCACGTGACTCTGCCTGTCGGTGTGTGCTTTATTATACGTGTCTGTGCAAATTCGTCCGAAAAGCACTAGCATTCCGTCCATAGTGAGGTGTTCAGTAGACATGTGATAGGATTAGAAAGCATCGTTCAGCAGGCCAAAAATTCTTATTTTTCATAGTCTGTCACACATCGGCTCATGATTGTCAGTTCCGTTCTGATTGTTGGAAACGTGGAGACAGAAAAAACTGTGCACAGACCTCCATGTTTTGTTTTGCTCTAACACGGTGCAAAAATCGTTCAGTTCGTATTTTGACACTGTTTATTCAGTGCATCTTGACTAAATCATTCATGTATAACAGCAACGAATACACACTTGACACATAAAAACATAGTCGTATGTTGCTTCTACATGTTTCGGCGTAATTTGATGTACTGTACTTCTCAAAAACGCCTATGCCATCTTAAGCACAAATTAAGAAACCTGCATGTTGACAATGCCTGCATGGAGGTTACTGCACAATCTGAATTGCTTTCTGGTCTGTAACATTTTGGTAAGTTTAAACGTTGCTGTAAATCTCCCTGAATGCGGCAGAAACGACGGCGGAACGTGTAGAAGCAATATAAGGATGTATATTTTTGTGTGTCAAATGAGCATTCGTTGGTGTCATGAATGAATGATTCCCAGTCACAGACTTACAGTTCTTTAGGCTCTGCGGCATGTCGTGTTCCATTTGAATAATGACTGCCAGAAAAACAAACATTTCACATTCAGTGCACTGCAGACTGTCCACTGACCAGTGAGTCAAAGTACCGGGTGGCCGCACTGCAAAACGTCCACTGGCCAGTGAGTCAAAGTACCGGGTGGTCGCACTGCAAAACGTCCACTGGCCAGTGAGTCAAAGTACCGGGTGGTCGCACTGCAGACTGTCCACTGGCCAGTGAGTCAAAGTACCGGATGGTCGCACTGCAAAATGCCCACTGGCCAGTGAGTGAAAGTACCGGGTGGTGGCACTGCAGACTGTCCACTGGTCAGTGAGTCAAAGTACCGGGTGGTCGCACTGCAAAATGTCCACTGGCCAGTGAGTCAAAATACCGGGTGGTCGCACTGCAGACTGTCAACTGTCCATTCTGTCAAAGTACCGGGTGGTCGCACTGCAGACTGTCCACTGTCCAGTGTGTCAAAGTACCGGGTGGTCGCACTACAGACTGCCCACTGGCCAGTGTGTCAAAGTACCGGGCGGTTGCACTGCAGACTGTCCACTGTCCAGTGCGTCAAAATACTGGGTGGTTGCTCTGCAGACTGTCCACTGTCCAGTGTGTCAAAGTACCGGGTGGTTGCTCTGCAGACTGTCCACTGTCCAGTGTGTCAAAATACTGGGTAGTCGCACTGCAGACTGTCCACTGTCCAGTGTGTCAAAGTACCGGGTGGTCGCACTGCAGACTGTCCACCGGCCAGTGTGTCAAAGTACCGGGTGGTCGCACTACAGACTGTCCACTGTCCAGTGTGTCAAAATACTGGGTAGTCGCACTGCAGACTGTCCACTGTCCAGTGTGTCAAAGTACCGGGTGGTCGCACTGCAGACTGTCCACTGTCCAGTGTGTCAAAGTACCGGGTGGTCGCACTGCAGACTGTCCACTGTCCAGTGTGTCAAAGTACCGGGTGGTCGCACTGCAGACTGTCCACTGTCCAGTGTGTCAAAGTACCGGGTGGTCGCACTGCAGACTGTCCACTGTCCAGTGTGTCAAAGTACCGGGTGGTCGCACTGCAGACTGTCCACTGTCCAGTGTGTCAAAGTACCGGGTGGTCGCACTGCAGACTGTCCACTGTCCAGTGTGTCAAAGTACCGGGTGGTCGCACTGCAGACTGTCCACTGTCCAGTGTGTCAAAGTACCGGGTGGTCGCACTGCAGACTGTCCACTGTCCAGTGTGTCAAAGTACCGGGTGGTCGCACTGCAGACTGTCCACTGTCCAGTGTGTCAAAGTACCGGGTGGTCGCACTGCAGACTGTCCACTGTCCAGTGTGTCAAAGTACCGGGTGGTCGCACTGCAGACTGTCCACTGTCCAGTGTGTCAAAGTACCGGGTGGTCGCACTGCAGACTGTCCACTGTCCAGTGTGTCAAAGTACCGGGTGGTCGCACTGCAGACTGTCCACTGTCCAGTGTGTCAAAGTACCGGGTGGTCGCACTGCAGACTGTCCACTGTCCAGTGTGTCAAAGTACCGGGTGGTCGCACTGCAGACTGTCCACTGTCCAGTGTGTCAAAATACTGGGTAGTCGCACTGCAGACTGTCCACTGTCCAGTGTGTCAAATTACCGGGTGCTCGCACTGCAGACTGTCCACTGTCCAGTGTGTCAAAATACTGGGTAGTCGCACTGCAGACGGTCCACTGTCCAGTGTGTCAAAGTACCGGGTGGTCGCACTGCAGACTGTCAACTGTCAAGTGTGTCAAAGTACCGGGTGGTCGCACTGCAGACTGTCCACTGTCCAGTGTGTCAACGTACCGGGTGGTTGCACTACAGACTGTCCACTGTCCAGTGTGTCAAAGTACCGTGTGGTCGCACTGCAGACTGTCCACTGTCGAGTGTGTCAAAGTACCGGGTGGTCGCACTGCAGACTGTCCACTATCCAGTGTGTCAAAATAGTGGGTAGTCGCACTGCAGACTGTCTACTATCCAGTGTGTCAAAATAGTGGGTAGTCGCACTGCAGACTGTCCACTGTCCAGTGTGTCAAAATACTGGGTAGTCGCACTGCAGACTGTCCACTGTTCAGTGTGTCAAAATACTGGGTAGTCGCACTGCAGACTGTCCACTGTTCAGTGTGTCAAAATACTGGGTAGTTGCACTGCAGACTGTCCACTGTCCAGTGTGTCAAATTACCGGGTGGTCGCACTGCAGACTGTCCACTGTCCAGTGTGTCAAAATACTGGGTAGTCGCACTGCAGACTGTCCACTGTGCAGTGTGTCAGAATACTTGATAGTCGCACTGCAGACTGTCCACTGTCCAGTGTGTCAAAATACTGGTTAGTCGCACNCTATGTACTGCGTTACATTGTTACCAAACGTGTCCTTTGTACTGTTTACTCAGAACGGCTAGCATTGGTCCCATTCGCCAGTTTGCCTTTGCGCAGCTGGAATTTGTAACGTGTTTGCACCACAGGCCCACGTCTTTTGGAAGTGAAGACACTACATTTCACTACCGATTTAGTAACTTATTTGTAGTTACAGTTTTAAGTGCAGTATTTAATATTTAAAGTTTCAGACCTAATTGTTTAAACGCATCAAACGGTGCTATATTCTCAAGGTATCCATAGTACGCCATGTTTTCAAAATGCTGCATACCATGTGTGCCTAAAAATGAAAACGAGGTAACAAAAACAGCATTATGAAAAGAATTTTCTTATTCATTTAAATTTGCTGGTATTACTGACAGCGGTTTGTTACAACAGTTTATAGTTACTACTTCACACACACACACACACACACACACACACACACCAGAACTGGCTTACTGTGGACTCTCAGAAGTGTGTTATTTATAAACGATGCTGTTAATGTTTAAGATTATATAGCGTTAGTGACAGAGGAATGCAGGGGGTATATGGCACTTGTGGAATGATACTGACAGCGGAAAACCTAAGTCCCTGGGCCACTTTGTGCACCGCAAATCTCATAGGGCTGTACCTGGGACTGAATCCAGCCCCCTTCCGTGACAGACCGATAACAACCAAAATGTTGTATGTAATAATCTAATTCTACAGACTTCTTTAAAATTAAAAAGTGTCACATTACCGCAAAATGTCCTGCTGTCATGAATACATTATGTATCTACTTTGCATTCATGGCGATTTTTCATTAATTGTGCAGTCACTGGCCAGAATTTAATCAGATATCAAGGTAAGTGAAAAGTCGTAGAATCTAATGTGCCTTATTGTGAGATGTTTGCTTTTCCTGGCCAGTAGGAAGGACGAACAATATAATGGGATTTGCAATTTAACAAACAGGCTGGTACTGCGGTGCCCACAGAAGAGTGCAAAACTGCAAAACTATAGTGGGAAAGTTCACAACAAGTCAGTTTCGCCAAATATTACGATGAAATGAAGGGCCGTAAGATATGCGGGGGTGAGAAATCGATCGACCTGTAAACACTGTAGCTGAAAAACCTGGAAGAGACCCCACTGGATGACCTAGGTGTAGATGTGAGGGCAATATTAAAATGCATGTTAAGGAAACGGGACGTGTTGATATGGGTTTGATTTATCTGACTCAGCGTAAGGTCCACTGGTGGGGCGCAGTGAACACGATACTGGGCCTTCGGGTTCAACAGGAGGCTCGGAATTTTATCAGCTGAGCGACTGCTGGCTTTTCGAGGAGTGATCCGTTGAGTTAGACGCTGGTAGATGAGTTAATGAGTGGACACTGGCTGGCTACAAGGCCCACCGACTGCTAAAATGTTTAAAGCTATATATGTACGTACGTATGTATGTACGTACGTACGTATGTATGTATGTACGTATGTATGTATGTATGTATGTATGTATGTACGTATGTATGTATGTATGTATGTATGTATGTACGTATGTATGTATGTACGTATCTACATATGAATGTATGTGTATATAACACATATACATGCGACGTATTAAAACATGTAACACTTACTCCTTTCGACACCGTTTTGTGCAGCGTTACATGATGAACACCTGGTCCCTGCGCTAGTGGCCTGTGACGATCGTCAAGGCTGGACTCCACCACCCACGCCATGTCACACGTGCCTGTCAACTGCTGTCTCGCGCACCGTAGGGTCTAACTAAGCTTGCAACCTGGTGTTATCGCTTGTCCTCTGATTGGCTTCTAAATATACCAACACTCGACCACTTGTCCTGCGATTTGCATTTCTCCCCTGCGATGTCTTACGCAGTAACTGCTTGTGAACGGCTGCAACGATGTCGTCTGTTCTAACGTAAGCGAATGGCACGCACACTGCGATCCGCGAGACACACACATTTTGCTTCCACCGACGTACTTAACCCTTTAAAGACAAAGTGAAAATACTTTTCTATCCAATGCTCCCCGATTTCCGAAAGCGCACTGCTTTTTGGAAGGTTCCCACGCTTCGCCCCTTTGTTCTTCTGGTAAGAGCAACACATGGATGAAGATGAGTATGGAACATTGATGGAATGGTACTTACTGGGGGAAACCGAAGTACTCGGAGCAAAACCTGTCCAAGTGCCACTCTGTCCATCACAAATCTCACATGGCCTGACCAGGATCGAACCCCGGATTCCGAGGAGAAAGGCCGGCAACTAACGGCATGACTGTTTTTAAAGTTCGATATTAACCTGAATTCTATTTAAAAGATTCAGCTCGTACCGCGCTGTAAACACCCCGTCTCGGTTACGAAAACCAATCGAATAATGTGTAGGGAGTTAAAAAAAACACGCATAGCAGCGCGAGGCAAACACGCAGGGGGCCAATCCATGCGACTCCTTTCTGCAGCCTCAGTAGGCTGTATTTAAGAAACAAATGGACTTCACGAATCAGAGTACGCGTTAGTAGTCGCTTAGCTAATCAGGAAATTCCAAGTCTGTTACAGAACACGAAGGTCTGTCACCGTGTTCACGTGAGACAAGCGCCTGCCCTGTTCCAAATTCCGAGAATAATGAGTCCAATCCGCACCCTCCTATCCCACTTATTTAGATACATTAAAATATTATCATCCCATCTATGCCTAGGTCGT